>JAAEAF010003815.1:0-40525 GCA_011037195.1 Triatoma infestans | reverse complement strand
CGTACTGTGAAGAATCGGTCAGACAGATAACTTTTAAGCAGCCGACAGTGCCCATCAGGCAGAATCTGCCGAAGTTTGAACAGGAGACCATTGTGCCACACTTTGTCGAAAGCCTGACTAACATCAAGAAAAGCTGCTGATGTGTAGCATCCTCTTTCCAGCGAAGAGGAAATTTCGTCAACCAGTCTGTGACATTGTTGTGTGGTAGAGTGTGATGTCCGAAATCCAAACTGATGTGTCGGGATGACACTGTCTAATTCAGGTTGTATGTCGGTCAATAGTAGTCGCTCAAAAATCTTGGAAAGTATAGGAAGGAGGCTAATTGGTCTGTAAGAAGTCGGTAAGTGAATCGGTTTGTTTGGTTTCGGTACCATTGTTATAACTGAAAATTTCCATTGTATTGGGAAGTGTGTCAGTCTCAGAATGGAGTTGTAGATGTTAGTAATGTGAAGAATGGCTTTTTGTGGAAGTTGGCGTCGTATTTTGGCGGTAATAAGGTCGTATCCTGGAGCTTTGTTTGGTGGCAGTTGTATTATTGCTTTTTTCACTGTTTTGGGGTTAATGTGCTTAGAAGGAGTATCAATGAATTGGAGAGGAGTATCAAGAAATTCTTCTGTGTAAGAGTGAAACGGGTGAATATTGTCGTTAGGTGTGAATATAGAGGATAGGAGAGTACCAAACAGGTGTGCTTTGTCTCTTTCAGATTTTGGCCAGGTTCCGTCAGTCTGTTGTAATGGAAACGATGGTGTTTTATATTTCAGTAGTCGTCGTGTTGCGAGCCAAAGAGAGCCTTCCTCACTGGATAGGTTGTCAGTATAGGAAGAAAATATATCTGCTTTATATTCGGCTATTTTCTGTTTAAGCTGTTTTGTCAATCTGTTAAGTTCAGTCTTTATGTTTGGGTAGCGGTTTGCCATCCAAAATCGTCTAATTCTGCGTTTTTCAGAAATGAGTTGTCGGATCGAAGCGGGTAAGGTGAGGCTATGTCTTGTGACATTAGTGTTGGTTTGTGAACACTTCCAGGCTGCTCTCTGTATAGTAACTGTCAAGCGTTCCAAGCGTCTTCCAGTTCAGTAATAGTTTTTAGACTAGTTTTTAGGTTGATCTCAGTCTCGATTATGTTTCTAAATTCAGTCCAATCCATTTTTCCTGTTATCAGGGAGGGTTTAGGTGTAATGAGTATTGGTTGGTCATAAAGCGTTAGAAGTACGGGAGAGTGGTCATAAATCGTTCAGTGTTGTTGTGGATGTATGGTTCGTCGGGATAGGTGTTATAAATATATCCAAAATGTCGGGTAGTTTTCGAGGGGAAGTTGGCCAGTATGTGGGTTCCTGCGGTGAATAGCAGAAGTAGTTCTCGGAATGCAGAACATTGTTTAACAATTGTCCTCGTGGGTTGTTGGTTCTACATCCCCATTCTTGGTGTTTGGCATTGAAGTCTCCTCCAGCCAGAAAGTACTGTCCAAGAGGAGAGAAATATTGTTGGAAGTGCTGGTACGTCAGTGTATGTCTAGGGGGGCAGTATGCAGCGGACAGAGAGAGTTTGAAATGTAGTGTGGAAATTTCTATAGCGGTTGACTGAAGGAAAGGCTCTATATAAGGAGGCAGCAGATGGTGACGAATGCCATTGCGAACAATACCCGCAGTGCCCCCCTGTCCTGTACCGTCAGGGTGATTTGTGCAGTATATTGTATAACCCGTAATGTTAATTTGTGAGTGTCTAGTAAAGTGAGTTTCAGTAATAAGTCCTAAATCTATCCGTTTTTCGTGTAATAGGAAGCTGAGTTCGTTTATATGTTTCCATAGTCCATTTGCATTCCATAGGAGAATGACTAATGATCGTTCCGTTGCAGAGTTAACCATAATGTTTTGTCAGTTTGTCGATTAAGTTAGTCAGTAAAGTTATCAAGGGAGTGAAAATTGATTGTATTTGGCTGACAAATGATGAGAGTTGGGTGTTTATGTTATCTTGTATAGTAATGTCTTGAAATGATGTAGATGCGTTTTGTGAGTTTTGGGTAGGCATGGTTGATGCAACATGCGCATATGTTCTGTGAGGCGTATAGAGATTTGGAGTGTGTACATATTGTGGGCAATGAATGTGTACATATTTGAGAATGAACATTGTGAGGTATGTGAACTTCTGGATGTATCTTCCCAATGCCCTCGCTTTCCACCTGAGAACTCTCCCAGCGTTCTGCATCTGTACGTCCTGCGATTTGAGCTCCGCTTGCAACAAACCCTTCTCTGTTTCGTAGCTCTCTGTATACTCTACATCCTTTATAATTAGCAGGATGGTCGCCTTCGCAGAGAGCACATTTTGCTGGTTCCTGCCGAGTTTTTGTACAGGCTGATGTTGGATGTCCTTTTCCACATTTTACGCAATGTTCCTTATGGTTGCAGTAGCCTTTTGTGTGTCCATAAGATTGACACCGGTGACACTGTGCTATTTCCCTCTTTTTCCTTGGCTCTTCTATTTTTACTATTGAATGTAAGAGTGATGATTTTTTGAAAATAGATTGGTTCTGTTTATTTGGTTCCAAGTCTATGAAAAATAGTGGCAGTGGTATTTTCGTTCCACTTGAAGGACATTAGTTACGTTTCGCACTTTGTAACCTTCTCTTTCAAGTTCTGTTTTTATATCGTTTGGATGGGTAGTGTGGTGTAAATTTCTGATTACAACCCGAAAAGGCTTCTCTTCGGGTAGCTGATAAGTGTGGAATTCCCACATCTGTTCTCTAAAATAGCGAATCACGTTTCGGAATCCATTAGCTGTTTTTGCAACAATGGTTATACCATTGGCTGTAGCTTTGCAACTAAATTGGACCTCAGTTCTTTGAGAGTTGCCACAAGAGACTTATAATTAATTTCGGGCTTTAAATATATTGGTGGTGGAGCTGGATTGATGTCTTCAGGTAGGCTACTCAGTACTTCAAATCTATTTGCAGTACTTACCTCTGCAGTAAAAACTTTTTTTAGGATGGTTTTGGAGCTTTTAACCGAAGTTTCAAGAGGCCCAGCTTTGCGCTTTACACCGACTTGAGTCCACTGTGTAGATTTCTCCGGAGAAGAATTTTCCTGGCCTTCAGGACTAGGTCCATCCATTTGGTAAATTTATGGACACTAATTCTAGTATTTTACCAGTTCAAATACTTTTTATTTTTTTTAGAGATAAATTTGTGAGTTTTCTGCAAAAATGGTTCTGAAAAATAATTTCATGTAGTTGATTTTTTTGATGTGTAATTTTTTTGGCTGTTATTGTTTTAATTCTTTAATGGGATGATAAATTTGAAATCTTACAGCCATAATTTTTATTTTTTTATTTTTTCATTATTTTATATTATAATATTTCCCGACTTGCTGAAAATTAAATATTAAACTATTATACAATAAAATTAATTTATATTTTTAATTTAGTATTAGGTACAAAATAAGCAACTTACTAAATTAAAATTTAACAAAGGTTGGTATAATATAATTTTCGGACAAGAATGCTGTATACAGATGTACAAATTTATATATAAAATAATTTTATTGTATAATAGTTTAATATTTAATTTTCAGTAATTGTATAAAGCATCCCTAGACAATGACACGTGGAGTGTCGAAACGTCGGAAAATTTTATAATATAAAATAATGAAAAAATAAATAAAATAAAATTATGGCTGTGAGAAGGTTCAAATTTATCATCCCATTAAAGAATAGTTTCAAATACCTGGGAGCGGTTGTGACGAACAGAAATGAAATAGAAGCCGAAATTAAAGCACGAATAGATGCTGGCAACAGATGCTTATTTGCATTAGCGAAGGCTGTTCGCTTTAGAGTTTTGTCACGTGACACCAAGGTTCTAATATATAGAACTATAATAAGACCAGTTGTAACGAGTGCTAGTGAGACGTGGGTACTGTCTAAAGAATGCGAAAGGTTGCTTGGGTTGTGGGAAAGAAAGGTTCTAAGAAAGATATTTGGCCCAAGCTTTGTGAACGGCCAGTGGAGGATTAGGAAAAATGAAGAATTGTACCAGCTGTACAAGAATGAAGACATCGTGACCTTTATAAAGAAAGGTCGTCTCCGCTGGTTAGGTCATGTGGAGAGAATGGAGGAGGTTAGACTGCCCAAAAGGCTCCTCTGTGGTCGATCCGGTGGTGCTTGCCGGAGAGGAAGACCTCGCTTGCGTTGGCTGAACGATCTACAAGATAACCTCACCTCAATGGGTGTTAGAGGTGGAAAATGAAGGCCAAAGACAGGGATGTATGGCAGAAGCTTGTGGACGAGGCCCGGGTTCTTTAGGACTGTATTGCCATAATAAGAATAATTAAAGAATTTCGTGTAGGTTCTTGAAGAACGGAGCATGATGTTTAAACAATTAAAAAAAACATACAAAAAACCTCTTTTTTGCATTCAAGGAACCTCTAAACATGTGTGATGGAATAAACACTCCTCTATTAACAAAATGTACCACATACTAGGAAACGCTGGGAACTTCATGTTGCTGGCGCCAGCCGTTTCTGCACAGCTCACCTCAAATGCACATTACCACCTCTGTCACGTCCACCGTATTCTAAAAATAACTTTCAGTTAACAAACGCTCAAACCAAACTTTTTCTAAGAGCTACTAAAAATCGATTTTAACAAAGGCAAATTTGGTGTTTACGCAGGTCGAAACGCAACGTTCGAAGAAGTCTAAACTAGAAGTCAGTAAACAGTCTGCAAGCGATATTCAAAAACCCTATTAATAATTGTCGAGGAGTCTATAACACAAGTCTCAAAAGTGTTATAAAACTGATACTTTCAAGAGTCAACTGTCTTCACTCAACTCTCTGTCAAAAGCCATTTTATGGCCAGAAAACCTCTACAAGCCCATACTAGCTAACCGAATTGACCGCTAGAATAAACAAGATTTCTAACCAACTACAACACCTCATCAAACTACATACATAGCTTAGGGTTACCAACATCATCACTCTATGCTCGACAACTCTATTCCTTTTACAATTTGTTTAGTCATGTTAAATTATAATAGTGTGAGAACAGTGTCAATAATAAGCAAGTTATTTCAACAATATCACTTTCATTTCATGCAACTAATAGATACGCATTTCCGGTGAAGACTAAATAATATGAAAAACTTGACACGATCGGAATTCGTTCTCCAAATCAGAAAACAACAGTAAAAAAATAAAATGGAAAAATGTGTTGCAATTTCTTTATCCACCCTTGCAGACACTCAGCATTGTCGTCGTCCCTCCTCCAGCGGTTAAAGAATATTTCATTGATTAGATAAGAACGTGTGTCCATTGCATATGAAGTCAAAAATTTTTTGAAATAAAATAAAAATTTTACAATTTGTAAGAGTACCTTTCCTCTTCTATATTTAGAGATAAAAATATAAGAAATTTTATATTGTCAGAATGGGATAAAAGGACCAGAACTTTAGCTGGTTTCTACCACCATTTAAATATGCCGTGCCTTATCATCCTTAATATGGAGCCAGCATCAGGTTAATAATGACAAAGTATAAAAATATAATAAATATATATGAGACCATATGTGTGTGTGTGTGTGTGTGTGAATGTGTGGAATGCAAACAGCAGGAGAAAGAAAGAGGTAACAAACATAATTTAGGGGAGAGAATGCGAGTGTAGACGGCGGAATGGAGAGCAACAACTGAGTCTGGCTGGTGGCTGGAATTGTATTCTTTTGTTTGTGTGTGTGTATATGTGTTGCCCTTCACTATGCCGGCAGTTTGACCTTGCCTGCATTCCATGGTTAGTGTAGAGAGCTGGCTGCGGCCCACTCGTACTCTTGTAGTCTGATGTTCTCTGAACTCTTGCTTTATCGTTCCCTAACTACATTCTGCTTCATTTCCCTCTCCACGCGAGATTCTTTTACATGTATATAACATATGCTATTTATAATGTAATTAAAAAGTAAGGTATCATAATTTTGATAAAAAGTCACTTTCTTTTTTTTTCATTCTCCATACATTAAATCTTCAAATATAGAAAGAGGTCAACCACCTGTTCAATTGTTATTTAAGCTAGAAAGAAAACGGGACTCAGACTTGTAGATTTTTTTTCTTACGGCTAAAAGAGGAAGTATTGCGTTCGTGTCCAGTTTTTGCAATTGAGTTTTCACCGGAAATTTATATTTTATGGTCCATGGAGTACGAAAAAAAGTTATTAGCGAATTGTCTGAGAACATGGTGTTTGTGGTGTGTGAGTTTGTGGAACAAAAATTTGAAATACGCAAAAACCCCATCTAGCTTGTATTTGATATTCCACTTTGTTACCAAATGGCATAAGTAGGTTTTTCTAATGTGCCAGGTCAGTACAACAAAGGTTTTAACATCTATGCCAGGGCTTCTTAAACTATGGGTCGCGACCCCAAATGGGGTCGCGTAGCAAAATTCTGCGGTCGCGAGAGATTTTAATGTCAAATATTTATATATACCATTTTATAACATCACTAGAGTTGGCGGAATACAGTGGACTTGCAGCGTCTAGACACGCGCATTTGTTGAAGGTTTTGAGCTATCTCCACCGACAGCAGTAAACGATCGATGATCACTATTATTATACTGTGGCTATACATTGTTGGGAAAGACATATATTGTAAAGTTGACGAATTTTTAGAAGCAGAAGGTTTAGAATGGAAAAATTGCTATGGAATATGCACAGATGGTGCAAGAGCGATGACGGGCAAAAATATTGGTTTTAAATCATTTTTTCAAGCTGCTCATTATGATCATATAACTTTTACTCACTGCCTTATTCACCGAGAGGCTCTTGCAGCAAAAAAATTAGCACCAGAATTGAACGATGTGCTTCAGGATGCTGTTAAGATCATAAATTTTATTAAGAGCCATGCCCTTAACAGCCGCTTATTTTCAAATCTCTGTAAGGATACGGATTCCAACTACACAACTTTGTTATTACATGCAGAAGTGAGATGATTTCCAGTGTCGACAATTTTATAATCGAGAAAATTCATTGTAAAACTTTTATTGCAAAAAATATTGTAGATCACTTAAAAGCGCTAGAAATACAGTTCCGTACATATTTTATATTAAATATTGATTTCCAAAAAATAGTTTGGATTCAAAAGCCGTTTTGGATTGGCTTAAGTGAGATTGATCACATGCCACTTAAAGCTCAAGAGGAATTTGCTGAGCTTTCGAGTGACTCAAACTTAAAACTACAATTTCAAAAAAAAGCCCTTGACTGAATTCTGGATCGGAACTAGAACTGAATTTCCCACAATCGCTGGTATGGCGTTAAATGTACTTCTGCCATTCAACACCACATATTTATGTGAAGTTACTTTCTCAGCTTTAACACATATTAAATCCCAATATCGTTCAGCGCTAAAAAATGTTGAAGAGGTCTTACGTCCAGCAGTTTCAAACATTCCACCAAGATTTGATTTGTTATGCAATAAAAAACAGGCACATCCATCTCATTAAATTTTTTACTTATATTTTAATTTAATACTTACCACGCAACTACTTGAATATATTCGAGCGAATTAAGACGGTCAGAATCCACTTTTATTTTTGAAACTATAATAAATACAATTTTATAATTTTTTGTGCAATTTTTAATTTTAGATTTTTGTATGTTTCAAAACGAATTCTAAAACTATATTTATTGTTACCTAATAAATATTAGGTATATTGTTACCTAATAAATAAATCATCAAAAAATATTAATTTATTTTTCTTTTATATTTGTATGGGGTCGTCAAGAAACTCGCAATCATAAATGGGGTCGTGAATGACAAAAGTTTAAGCAGCCCTGATCTAAGCTAAAGGGTGCCAGGGCATGTTGGCATTGAAGGGAACGAGATTGGCCGACGCTTTGGCAAAGATAGGTGCTACATCCCCGTTTCTAGGATCTGAACCTTTATGTCAGTGACCAGTTTCTCTTGGAAGAACTTAGGAAGGAAGAGGAGGTAAAGAGGTATTTACTCTGGAACTCCCTCCACGGAATGCGGCTGGCCAAGATCTGTCTGGGAAATTATAACCAACGGAGATGAGAGGCCTGCTTCGCGACAGACTCTGCGTTCTTACGGGTTTCCACACGGGGCTTGGCCCATCGATACAGAGGACACCTGATGAAGCTGGGTTTGGAGAGTGACAGTACATGCAGATACTGTTAGGAAATGGAGGAAACCCATCCTAGCGGACTGCGAAGCTGCCACTCAGAGAAGATTTAAGAATTTGGGTAGTTACCAGGAGGAGGAGAGGAATATACCCTTTCTAGAGCCCGCCAGATTTTTAGGATTCCTTAGGGATCTTAACCCTGATGGAGGTGCTTTAGACAGTGTTCTCCTGGTGATCTGTTTGGGGGGCTGTGGGCAGCCTGTTGCACCCAGGAGGCATAGCACAATAGATCGTAAAGCTCGCAGTGCATGGGGCCCCCTTCAAAAAAAAAAAAAAGTTACTAGAAAAAAAAGCATTGGTAAAATTCAAATTAGAAGAAATCATTATCCGATAGTGCGATTTTACAGAATAGATTAGAATTATTTAAATATGGTATACAAACTCAAATTTGAAAACGCTTTCTTCTGTTCTACAATGTAAAACAAATGCTTATGATCTGCTTATGTGCAGAGTACCAACATGTACCTAACTTGGAAGAAAAATTTGTCAATTTTAAAATTTTGTTAGCCGCAATCAGATGAAATATGATTTCCTAGAGTTGTTCCAACAAGTAGCTGTCTGACATCAAATCTATAAATGTAAATAAAAGAAAGAGTATTCTATGATATAGATAGAGTGATGGCAGTCTAAGTGTAGTGGGAGTGGACAAACGCTTGAGATTGTGTTACTAGAGCGCTCATTAATTAAAAACTGATGTTCTTGCACAAAATTTCAGAAAACGAAAAACATGGTACAAATAGAAATAAGTGGGTTAAATCAGAGCATAAGAATTAATTGAAGTGTATGAATATACCCAGAATTGTGTATGTACCCCACGAAACATTATAAAGAACAGAGAGAAGAAACAAAAGCTATAATATATAATCACTGGCGGCTGGTCCATGTGTACACATTCACAAGTGAACATCCAGTAAGAATCTTTAGTTAAAACATATATTCTTACTATGAACTATTTTCTTTAGTTGATTTGTAAAAATCTCTAGCAGGTTAAGATGAATTCTTGTTTATTAATTCTGACACAGATGCCGCTACTTATAGGATGGAAGACGCCCATATAATTCTTCAGGAGTGAGTAGAGTTTTTGAGAGCAATCTGACCAAATATTTTAGTTTTAAGAAAAATATTTGTTTTTCAAAGTAAACAAATTCTGCTAAAGTGTGAAATATTTCTACTTATGGAACTTTTGTTTTAGAACTTTTTTTTGTAGAAATAGTTTCAGATTATTAAAGGTTATATCATCCAAGACTACCATAAAGTTAATAACTTTTTTTAAATTAAATCACTTTCATATTTCCCAGCCAATTCATATTTAATCGCAATCTAAGAAAACTGAATTGTAACAGAGTGATTGAATTGGAGTGAATAACTTCACATATTTCTATGCACTGACACATCTTTCTAACTCATCTTCATCTTTTATATCTTCAAATTTTACCTGGACATCTCTTAAGCGTTTGATCGGGTATGGCACCCGGGATTATTGTGGAAACTTAAGGGCATCCCCTTCCTTCCACTTATTATCTGGTCTTCAAATCATATCTCGCCGATCGCCATTTCATGGTATTCCAAGGAACCTCATTTCCTCTCATGTTTCCTATTCAAGCTAGTGTTCCGCAAGGAAGCACACTTGCTCCCCTTCTTTACACAGTATACACTGCTGACCTCCCACTACAGCCATCCTATCCCCTAATAATGACCCGTCATGTCAACTCGCCATCTTCAATCCCATCTAAACATCCTCGAACCCTGACTCCGAAAGTGGTGAATCAGTTCAAATCTAATTACACAGTCTTCACTTTAAAAGCGAACGACCTGTGATTGTATATTTCAATCATATTTCCTTACCTACCGTCACATAAGTTCGTTACCTTTGTCGAGATTGATACCATATCAATCTCGACAAATGATTAACCCCTGGAATCTCCATACTCCGCTAAAAAGAACTGAACTGAATAGCAGATACAAAGTACTAAAAAAACTTTTAGACAAACATTCAAAACTTACATCACATAACATACGACAACTATATTAGTCTCTATTAGCTCCTATTTGGACTTACGGAATCGAACTATATGGGACAGCCAGACATTCAAACCTTTATCGCATTCAATCCCTACAGTCCAAAAAAATCCTTCGCACGATAGTCAATGCTTCCTTCTACGTATCCATTCACACCATCCATCCACAACGACTTTAAAATTACCTTCGTTTCTGCGTTGGGCAAGTCCCGTTATTTAAAGTTCCATTCCCAACTATCCTCTCATTCATATCCGCTAATCCCAGCGCTCTCAACCACAACTTCCCCTCTAACCTTTCAAGAGGGCTGAAGCGTGGATGGCCTTGCGCTCATCTGCTTATATAATCAGTTGCCTTATAGAATAGTTGTAAGACTCCAACCTTGATGGTTTATTACGACTGCCATCGCTGGCAAGATCAGGTCATGTGTGCCTGCAGCCTTCAGCCAACGCAAATATTATTCAGATGTTATCTGTTTTACTTATTGCATTTAACATTATGCAGTAATAAAAATCAATAAAAATGTTTAAAAAAAATATTTCCTTATGGTTTGTTTATTATACTGTAGTAACTGGAAACTAATAGATATAATGATTCTTTACATTTTTTTAAAAATTTTTTGGCTTTAATATCATTATTTGAAGCAATTAAACTGTCTTTTTCTTTCATTTTTTTTTTTCATTTTACATCGCTGTGAGTGTAGAACAAGAATACTTTAGACCAATTTTATTCTCTAGCCTAAATTGGAGAACAAATAAAAATTAAAGAAAAAGAAGAAAACCCCAGTTTACCTTGGTTCCAATAAGCAAATAACATCAAACGTGTGTTCCAATAAATTACTTAATAAGTATTTAATAGATATTTGGTTTCATGGATATGTATTCTTATTTTGTTTAAATTTCATGTTTTCCAATTTAAATGGTGAAATCTCGGGAGGGAGGAAATCGGATATCTGATAGTGCGGAATATTTCAGATACTTCCGAAATACTTGAAAAGTGCATTATTATTAAAAGTTAAATTTTAGCTTACTACTTACTTGACTCTTACTATCCATGAGCCGCCCACTGATAATAATTATGATTTAAAAAGTTTTAAACTAGAGTTACAGTTTCGAATATTTTATTTATTTATTAAGAAAAGTGACTGAATATGTGTCCAAGCATGGATAGTAAGAGAAGAGTGTTTTTTTTGGACTAAGGGGGTTATAGACTGGGTTGGATGTGGACTCATGGAATTCTTCAAGCTTTATGTCATTAAAGTGATTTTTGGAGTTGACAGTGTTTGTAGGGTTAGGCTGGGATACACGCACATATGCTAAGAACCTTGAAAAAGTGGGTAAAATCTATATAAAGTAAAGGGTAATCCAACAAATAGTAATTTTAATGCAAAATTTCAAGAAATGTCGTCAATTAGAATTGCAGTAAGGAATTAGTCCTACTTTCACACGAAATATATTTTTTTTAAAAACATATTTATGTGAAAAAATATTACCTTAAATATCAATTATATAATGTAATAAATGTAAATCTTAATTCCAATAATTACAATAAATAATTCGAAAACATATTTATGAGATTAGCTCCTTGGTGTGAGCATTTTAATTGAAATAAAACATTCATATATAATTTTATATTTGAAATATTTTTTTTAATTTCTGTATTAATTTATTATTTATATATAAATATTAAATAAATTAAACAAACAAGTCTTTATTTTGTAAAAGAAGGATGTAAATAGTGTATTAAAATATTTTAAATAATTTTTTTATTTTTAATAATGAATAATTTATTGAGCGAACAGATTGGGCGGAAGGCTTATATTTGGCGCCACAATCTTAAAGGTATAAATTAATACTTTTTTTTATTTATTTATTTTATTTAAATCTTTTCAGTTAATATTAATTAGTTTGATAGAAAGAGAAAACCATTAGGAAATAATCTTTATTACGTTTGTAGGTTGATTTCTTTTTATTTATTTATTTAAATGTGTGGGCTTTATAAACTGTGGAAGGCAAGAAACCCAGTTTGCTCATTGTAGGCCATGGAAGACTGTCATTTTTTTATTTTCTTTAAACGTTGACAAGTACTTAGCTTCCGGTGAAAGGATGTCAGTTACATTGTTGTGGTTAAATGATGTACGTGTCGTATAAACAACATTATTTATAATAAGAAGTATAAAACAGAAGCGCAACCAATCAAAAATTCTACACAGTGACTAAACCACAATATAAATAAAATAGATATGTATTCGCACATAAAGAAGAAGATGATGATTCGCTGTGGGAATAGATATTAAACAATGAAATCCAATTCAAGTCCACTAAGCATTGAATTCATCATAAGATTTTTGTTTTGTTTGTTTATTCATCTTTGTTTATTCCATCTTGTATTTGAATATCTTTTTTCATTACTTTCGAATTCACACATTCTCATACATGTATTAGGTGTGTGTGCATGCGTATGTTTGTGTTTATGTGTATTAATGGCGTATACCTTTTTCGTTATATTTTGATACCTGTAACTATTTGGTATCAGTATTCCGCCACTTATAACCGTTATTCGGTAGTTACTTAATCAAACCTACAAACCTGCTTAACAATATTGCATAGTTACTGAATTCCTAATTCAGTTCAATAAGTGATGTTGAGGAATGGGATTAGTTCAGTGGTAGGGCGCTGGACAGCCACGAAGAAGTCTCGAGTTCAAATCCGGTAAGATGGCCCTTAGATTTTTCTAAGTGCTGTTTTATTGTCTGTAACGAAAGAATACTGTCCGGAGGCCCGCAGTGCCCTGAGAAGACTCCGGATGTCAAAAAAAAAGAAAAAAAGAGACCAGCATTCAAAGTAGGGAAAAGAATAAATGAAACGAAAGAATAAGCTGTAGGGTTTATTTTGGTTGGAACTTTTTATCATTATTGGCCTTCGACGCTCAGAAATCGATTGCATCATTATTAGCTTCGACACTCAGAAGTCGACATAATATTGATAAAATAGCATTCAGAGTACTTATGTACCGAGTAAAATTACTAGATACTACTCACGTACTAAATTCAAAATAAAACATTATTGAGAAAATCCGCAAGTAAACATGATGTAACGAATATATTAATGCTTGAGAATTTGGCACCGAATGATAGTGAAAAGTAACGAATAGATAACAAATTGTTCACCATTGTGTGTGTGTGTGTGTGTGTGTGTGTGTTTATGTATGTATGTGTGTTTATGTATGTGGTGAGTGAATGATCGTGTAACAGCAAAGAGAATGCAATCACAGCAGAGAGAAGAGAGGCCCTCTCTGGTTAACAGAGACTACTCTCTGACTTAGGCAGACTAGATTGGGAGAACCTGTGTATATAAGCCAGTGGGCCTATCTAGAGGATATCTATCAGATACAACCATACAACTGTACATCGCATCGTGTCATATCTTTACTCTCACCATTCATTCTATCATTTTTATTATAAAGTCCAATGCAGTTAGTGTAAACTTAGCAGATAGTGTCTTCATATCTCGTTCATTTAATCAAACCTAATTTCTCTCCTCAACATCTCCATTATAATCGTAAAAATTGTATAAATCAAATACACAAAATTACAGGAAATTTAAATTCATATTTTATTCAGGTAACCCAAAGGATCGAAACTCTAGGTTTTCAGTCCAAATCTATCTTTCGAGTTTTTCTAGAACCAAAATTCCCAATAATTTTCTTTAAACAGATACTAAGTATGCTAGATTTTCTAGATTTGTAAATAAAATAGATTTTATTATTTATTTGAATCGATAATAATTAAACCGATATTTTTTTAAAGTGGTATTACCGATAATGACTTCATATCTGCAAGTTTCGAAACCGGGCGCCTGGACTCAGTCCTTAGTCATACGCTTACTTTGAAGATTAAAAACAATGGTGGCTCTAGTCTTAGATTTATGGATTTCAATATTTTTCTAGCTCTTAAAACACTTAATTATAGTTTGAATTTTTGGTTTCAAAATGAAATTAAAGTCAAAATTCCAATTTCCTTTTTTTTCAAAACACGAGTAGATAAATTTCCGAGAGATTTGGAAGAATCCCTATTTAAGAAACATTATCTTTTAGTAGGTAATAATCCAATAAAGATTAATAAAACCTGAAAATATGTAACGATAAAATTAATTAGGGATAAAATTATAACATCTGGTACTCTATCCGTCATAGTATGCATATTCCTTTTGTTCCTAACCAGTCCGATCTAGAGTTACTCTTTTCCAAGTCTCATTTCAGCTTCCCTTCTTTATTTCTTGGTCCCAATTGGTTCTTGGTCGACCTCTTTTCCTTCTCATTTCCATTGGTCTCCACTCTAACACTTTTTTGGTCCTCCTCTGATCCGCACTTCTTACTAAGTGGCCAGCCCGTTTCCATTTCTTTTTTGTAATTAACTTTCTTATATCTTCTATGCCTTATCCACCTTTTTCTATCTTTTATGCTTATCTGTAACATACTTCTCTCCATTCTTCTTACCGTCCTTCTTAGAGTAGGCCTCACCACAGAGTTCCATAATTTTGTCTTGCTTTCCATCTCTATCTTCGACCTAAAGAGGTTTCTATATTTATTATAGGCTCTCCATCCTATCCCTATTCCTTTTTTCCTATCGTCTACTTATTTCCTTTTTTACTCCTTCTTCTGGATCTATCATTTGGCCTAGATAATTAACTCTTTTATTTCTTCTATTTTTTTCCCTATTACTTCAATTTTCCCTTTCCTCATCATTATCTTCATTATCTTAGTTTTCTGATGATTTATTTTTAGTCCTATTTTACCAGCCTCCCTTATCAAATCACTCATCCTATTTACTATTTCGTCCTGAGATTCCCCAATAAGAACAATATACAAATTTCATTACATTTAGCTGTTCTCATTTAGTTGTTACATTTAGTTTATGCCGTAAAGTTCCCAATTTTTAAATGCTTGGTCTAACAAACAACCAGATAAATAGTTTCACTGACTGAGACCCTTCTCAATTGTACATATTTTGACTTACTTCCCAGGGTTATCTTCATTTATGTATTCTCATTGATGTGCTTATGTAAGTTTATATAAGCTTTCTGAATCATGTTATCTCTCAATGTATCTATTATAGCATCATGATATACACTGTCGAAGGCCTTTTCAACTTTCAGCGGAAAAGTTGCAAAAATTATCTGTGCTGTTGAGATAATAAGACGGGTAATACATAATTTCAGAGTCGTCATTTTCTCTGAAAGGCTGCTCTAAAAACTATTAGTGCCTACCAAGTCAATTCAAGATTAGTGGGGGAGTGTTTGATTATCCTAAGATTAGTAGTCAAAACAAGGTTTTTCTAGTCTGGATACCCGAGCTAGGCAAGAGGCGGCGATGCCCGGAACGGTTTCATAGGAATTCTTATTGGACCTAATTCTTTTGTGGAATTGCAAGATGCTTCATGACTACAGGCATTATAGCATGGGTACACAATAAGTCAAACGAATAGTTGGGTGAAAATCCCAGGCCTAAAGCAGGCGAAAAAGTTTATTAATAGCTAATCGCCCAGGCTTACTAAAGAACTACTCCAACAAGGCCTTGGGGGCCAAACGGATAGTAGTAAGCCTTCTTACTAGTCACTGTCGACTTAAGAAGCATATACCCTTCTGCGGGTTGCCCAGGAGTCTAATTCAAACTTCTATTAAAGGTTGGATAGAAGTACAGCGTCTGCATTTGTGGGAGATAACACCAAGTTAGAGGAAGGCAAAACTCTTCATTAAGAGACATTTGCCTAAATTTACCAGGGTTCTACCGAGCCATAGCCGAAGGGATATAAGGCTAATGGTGGGTCTCTAACAGGGCATTGTAGGTTGAATAGGCACATGCACCAATTACTACTTGCGGATAACGCGGTATGCCGATTTTGCAAGACTGAGGAGGAAACCCCGGTACAGGAGCAGGAACAGGAAAATATCTCTTCCGTTTCCGCGGACCCAACATAGAGTGTGCTGGCCTGGCGAGGACATGTTTCAACTGTGGTCAAGCAATCCGAAGCCATGAGCTTCATGATGGAGCCACTTTCAGCAGGCTAGAGTACAAAGCTGAGGGATGTGCTATAAATGTAGGGGATCCACAATAGACCTCTTAATGTTGGTCACATTGGAATGAGGCTCACGCTCCCCGTTTCTAATCTAATCTAAGAAGTATATGTATCGCATGTAATATAAGTAGAAGTATATGTAAGAAGTATATGTATGCAACCTACTTGTGTAGGTTTTATCAAGAAGAAGAGGAAATAGCATTGCACTGAGTGAATGTGAGGTTTTGAGTTCTTTTCTTCGGACAAGAGAAACTGACACTTTAAAGCTCTAAGTAGGAATTTTTCCGTAGACTTCTATATATAAATAGACAGAAAGGAACTGGAGAGCATATTCTTTGAGGTTGCCAAACACTAAGACCCATTTGACTTGGTGGCCAACCCCTAAAGAATCTAATCTAAAATGATTTAATCCTTCCTTCTCCCAGCTACGTTGCCTACATTCTCAAATCTTACCTGCTTTATACGTGCTTCTTAGTTTAATCCCCGTATTTATACTAACTATTTAAATTATAAATATTAGAGATTTTTCCGGTATAACCCACATTTTGAGTGTGTATATTGATTTTGCTCTGTGCTTGTGTATGGACATCAGACTGTTTATGAAGACATCCTTCAACGAGATGGGCGAACGCTCGAAACCGGTAGGTAACCCACGAAATGAAGTGCTAACAGGAAAATATCTCTTCTGTTTCCGCGGACCCAACATAGTGACTATTTTATAAATATATTTAATTAAAATAAATAATCTGTGAGTGATAAGTATGCGAGGATTCACTCGTTCTTCGCAACTCCCAGTAATCTCCCTGAACAGTTTCCCAAATTTAAAATGATAAAATTTAATCATGTTCATGTTTTTTTTTGTTTTTTTTTAATGGATACTAATTATTACGGAGAGTCTATTTATAAATATAGGCAAAACAAAAAATTAATAATGTCGGTCCAAAATTGTTTGATGTTAGTATGAAACAATCAGACAAACCAATCTTCATTCTACTTTTCTTTCTTTTTTTTTTTATTTTACCTTCTTCATCAAATCAAACCTTATCTACCCAACCAAATTCGGCTCCAAACTGGCGGACTAATTATAAGTGGGCTGCCATATTTGGTAGTGGCAGGCGAACAAGTGGTACACTCTGGTTAAAAGTGTATATAGTGTGTTAGGAATATAACAGCATCAAAGAACTCATCTCTATTTATCTCACTCTAATCTATCTAACTCTCTCTCACAACACCATTACATCACCATACAGGTCCTATATGTTTGTGAGTACGTATGTTTGTATATCTGTGTGTGTGTGTGTGTATTCTCACACTCTAGTTCACATCACCAGTTCTCTCCTCCAGATCTAATTACGAGGCCATATTATCTCCTATCTGCCGACCTCTACTACTATACACACTCCTTTATAGCTGGGTGATTGATAGTCATGTTTAGAATCACCTGTTAAGAGATACCAGATTATCATTCTCATAAGAGTGAAGAAGCTAGTAACTATTCTTCCATACTCTAAATTAGTCTTATAAAACATTAATACTCTTTCCTCCGTTTTAATGTTACTTTTTTTTTATGAAATCAATTTTTAAAATTTAAATTGGAATAGAAATTTTTAAGTAGCCCCTCCCAAAAAACAAAAGATTGTTTTTATCGAATCTTATATAAATTTCAATTCTGTTAACTTTACACCAACTAGATGAAGCAAAATATTATGTGGTTGAAATGTTCACATGTTTATTTATTATGTTAAAATGGAAAGCGGTAAATAATTTCATTAGAAATTAAAATCTGCTATGAAACACTCACATGACTTTTACTTATTGCATTTTTTTTAAATTTTTTTAATTTAAGGCGCGTCAGCATGTATGGTCATTGCCACTCTGAGCCTTCTCCGTGCACTGCCGGCCTCCGGACAGTGTTCTCTCGTTACAGACAACACTGTCCATCACCGGTCAGTGAGCTGTAGAGGCTCCTTGGAAGAAATAAAATGTAAGGGTAGCACAGCTGGATTCGAACCCGGGTCCTCCGCATGGTAGTCCAGTACGCTAACCACTTAGCTATTCCCTTCCCTTATTGCAATTATCACAATTTTAAAGATTAAGTAAAAATGCTAAAAGTGTATAAAAATAAGACGTAAATGGCGTGAATGGTAGGTGTCCATCGATAACCATCATTAGTTGCCCAGGTGTCAATTGGTCACGGGGACATCGACGCTTCAATCGTCTCGTAGGATTTTCTGGGAGTGTAGTTGAAGAGAGAATATGAACAAGAGGATTAGGATGGAGGGAAAGCATACAGTGGAAATTGAGATACTTGGAATTCGCTAGAGTATGGACGAATGGAATGTTGAGGTCAGTGTGTATAGTTTTATTGGAGACGTAATAAGACGCGTCGACGATGCGACGTAGGGTCTTGGATTGGAGGGTTTGAATTCTGTTAATATTGTTTCGTTTTGCGGTTCCATAAAGTTCTAGTCTGTAATTCCAAATTGGTGCGAGCAATGCGATATAAAGTCGTCTTTTATTTTGTAGGGTCAGTTTGGATCGTTTGTCAAGTAGTCGTGCAAGCACTCTGTAACGTTGGTTAAAGCACGTCCGTTTGAGCCTAGTATGAGGGTTCCAAGCCAGTCGTTTGTCTAAGTAAAGTCCAAGGTAACGAACATGGTCTGCAGCTGGTATTACGTTATTGTACAAGTAGACTGGAGGTATAATTTTTTTGTTCAGGGTGAATACTATAAATTTAGATTTATTTGTATTGATTTTTATTCTCCATTTAGTTAGCCAGGATTCTAATAACTGAAGATGATGTTGGAGGGAACGTTTGGAAAGTACAGGATCATTATGGGATGAAAGTATTGCTGTATCATCGGCGTAAGTAAAGATTGTTGTGTTGGGATGTGTTGGAATATCAGCAGTATAAATTGTGTAAAGGATGGGTGCCAGAATGCTGCCTTGTGGCACTTCGGCAAGAATAGGGTAAAATGGTGAAGTAGATGATGCTTGAATAACTTGGTAGAAGCGGTCTGTTAAATATGATTTTAGAATAAGATAGTGTTGTTAGGTAGGATGCCTTTGAGCTTCCACAATAAGCCTTAGTGCCAAACGCAATTGAACGCCCTTGACACGTCCAAGAATACGCCAGCGCAGTATTGCTTCCGCTCTAGGGAAGGAGCGGTTTGTCTACAACGCGATGTGCTTGCTGAATTGTGGAATGTCCACTACGAAATCCAAACTGATAGTAAGGTATAATTTGCTGAAAATCTAGAATTGGTTGAAGACGTAGAAGTTTTTTAAACTAGGAATTTTAATGAAAACATGTGATTACCCTTTACTATAAAGAAATTGAAGAGCCATTTTAGTTTTAGGACCACTTAGCTAAATGTGATGCATTCCGGTGCTTATCTCATCCATAATGTATAGGTTTATTTCCGTTGGTAATCACATTGAGGAAAAGAAGCTCTTCTGACGCAACAATTAACGCCTTCTAGATGCCGCTAAGCTCCTATTATAATAAATAAATAAATAAGCCATAAAATACATAAATTCTATTATGGCAAATTAATTTTGTTCATGTCAGCTTCTTGCGGCTGAAGCCGCTTAATTAAAGAGGTGATAGGTACAATTCCTAATAATAAAAAAAACTATCGACACTGTACAAAATAACTTCTTTTTTTTTTTAACTAATAAAGCACAAGATAATATACTGTTAGCATGTTTTTATTTTTATTATCATTATTATTTTTATTATTATCATTATTTATTATTATACACTAGCGTATATTTAACATCACTACAAAAATTGTCACTTAATCACTAATATTGTTTATTATTATTAGTATTAATTCCATGAGATTATCCTGGAAGTTGTCATTATTTTCAATTATTATTCTTGTCATCTTTTCAACTCTTCTCTGTTTCATGCAAACTTCATTCAAGTCCTCTTACTATAAAGCCTTTTGATTTCTGAATCCCATTGAAATTTAGAAGTTTTTATTTTTTTTTTTAATTTAAGGCTCGTCAACATCTATGGATGTTGGCGACCGGAGACTTCTCTCAGTGCAATGCCAGCCTCCGGACAGTGTTCTCTCGTTAGAGCCATTTCACACTTACCCGGCCATCGGTTAAACCATCACTGGTTTCCCGATTGTTGGTGCGAAAAATAAATGAGACCCTTCACATTTGTCCGGCAAGCACCGAAGTCGTTTAAACGACACCCGTCAGCCGGGGTAGCTGCCGGCTAGGCCCACTGTAGTGACTGACTGTCGGTGCCGGTTAACCGACGCTTGGAGGGGTATTGGAAAGTACGTTAACAATGCCGTATTCACATCTACCCGACACTGCCGGCCCACCAGTCGAGAGGGAACATTGAAGAACGTTGGTCGTTTTTATTCGCTACCTTTAAAAACTCGGTTCTCTGCAATATATTCTCTTCTCTTCTTTAAAGATATTTATTTATTTTTTAATTTTAAGTTTGCGTTTTTTTTCTTTTAATTATGTATAATAGATAATCATTAACTAAATTGAAGAATTAATGGGACCCAAATGTCCCATGTCATCGTTTTGCAGTTCTTCAAATAAAACGTTTCATATCAATTAATAGATTTAGTAACAATCATCCTCAGACACTTAAGTTCATTAAAACTTTATGGAGATAATTTTGCACAACTGAAGTCGTAATCCGCAGTGCTGCCCTTAAGAGTTTCTCTTCGTAGAAGTCTTACTTGTTCACTGTCCGGTAATGAGGAGTGCTTCAGACAGTAAGACAGTGCCCAAAGGCTGGCAATGCATTGAGGAGGCTCCGAGGTACACAATAGATCTTTCAGATAGTAGTGCACTATCCACTAAAAAGATCAATATCTAAAATCATTCTCTAAGCACAGGAAGGCGCAAATTTTAGCAGACAAACAATAATAGCTATAATAAATTTTTTATCACGCAGTTACGATTCCGTAAGAATAAGAAAATGATTGCTATCGTTTCGTATCGATATTTTACAGATTATTTGAGCAAATAAATTTTTAATCAAATAATATTTGTGTCAGAATATGACTAATTTATTAAATTAATTAGTGGTAGTGAAATCAACGAAACCATCAATGGAAAACACTCTTCAATGACTAAAGTGATATCACTCTCCAATTATAGGCCTTATTTGTATAGTATTGGATCAATCTGGTTGGATACACAGACCAGATTTTCTTGATTATTCAACTTGGAATTTTTACTCGACTTTTACTTTATGTTTATTTGATTTATGTTACCAAAAAATATATGAGGAGGAGAACCGTACATTACACAGTTTGGCTCCTACAACATACGAGCTATCTGAAGAAGAGTAATTGCAGTCCGCCAGGCACCGGTTCCAACAAGCCTCAAAAATACTGTTTAGCTAGTTTAAAGAGAAACCTAATTCACCCAAAATAAATTTTTCTAAAAAAATGTCAAATAATGTTATGGGAGGGAAGGGATTAGCTCAATGGTCATGTTGGACTCTTACGCGACGATCTCGGGCTCGAGTTCAATGCTACGCTTAGGATTTTTTTTACCTTGGAGCGAAGGTTAAAGTTAGTGTGCGAAAAGGAGCCATCCACATTCTCAAAAAGGAGCCATTTTCTAAAAATTTAGAAAATTAAAAAAAAAAAATTGAGTAATAAGAAAATGCATTTTCGGTTGATGGATTTTGACAGAAATGCTCTTGTAGGATCTCGGAAAAGGAATTACAATTTGAGCTTCCTGTAAATGTTTGTTCTTGAAATCTTTTTTCTCACAAACAGCACATACCTACACCGATCTGTGAGGCCTGTCTAAAAAGAATCCGATCTTAAATGTAGGGCAAAGTAAAGCATGCCTTCCACTGCAAAAGGGTTATGAGCATGAAATAGCTGAGCGAAACGGAGTAAAATAGTTTTGACCTTCCACTAAAAAGAGGTTTACATAAAAGAGGTATTTGCCTTCCATTGTCAGCGGATTCGGAAACCTGGTAGCGGATTAAGCTAAGCGAGAAATGAGATGGAAGGGGTTGTTGATGCTTCCATTATCAGCGGACTGAATGGTCAGCCAGTTCATCATAGCCAGTTGGATTGTGCAAGTCGTGGTTGAAGTTTTCTTTTTCGTTTTTCATTTCTAGTAATAATGCCAGACGATTCCAGTGATGATGACTATACAAATACGATAAGTAAATGCTTGCTACTCTATAGTTATAAGAAAAAGAAGCGTAACAAACCAAGATTTTGGATGAGCAACCACATTAGAGAGAGACCTGTCAAAGGCGATTTACTACGGATATTCTACGATTTACAAGATGATAATCTCTGTCGCTGGTATTCCATAAACAACAAGGGTATTGTCGCACTGTTTCAATAAAAAGCTCCATTTTATTCAAATACACGACGATACTGCAGTCACAGAACACGTTCAAGAATGAGCTGAAAAAGATATTCGCCTCCTAGCCACTTAAAGGGCGCCTTCCACTGCGAGCGAAGAGGGCTCCGTTCGGTCTCCGTTCAACTCGCAAAGGTTTATCTTCATGTAAGTGCTTCCACTATGAAAAGAGTGAGCGGAGCGGACTGAACGAGTATAAAGAGTTACAAAAGTGGTCGCAGAGTTGAGCGGATTTGGGACGGACTCCGTTCGACTCGAAACGCCAAATCTCATAGAAGTGCTTCCACCAATAGATGAGTCAGCGGAGTGGACTGAGCGAGGAAAAAGGAGCGTTGTGTCACGCTGTGCAACGCTAGTTTTGAACGGTGTCCGCAGGCCTTGCCTACCTCCCTCCCTACTTATGCGTGCCTTCCATTGCGAATATCTTTTTCAGCTCATTCTTGAACATGTTCTCTGACTGCAGTATCGTAGTGTATTTGAATAAAATGGAGCTTTTTATTGAAACAGTGCGACAATACCCTTGTTTATGGAATACCAGCCACAGAGATTATTATCTTGTAAATCGTAGAATATCCGTAGTAAATCGCCTTTAATAGGTCTCTCTCTAATGTGGTAGGTCACCCAAAATCTTGGCTTGTTACGCTTCTTTTTCTTATAACTATAGAGTAGCAAGCATTTACTTATCGTATTTATATAGTCATCATCACTGGAATCGTCTGGCATTATTACTAGAAACGAAAAACGAAAAAGAAAACTTCGACCACGACTTGCTCGATCCAATTGGCTATGATGAACTAACTGGTGACCATTCAGTCCGCTGATAATGGAAGCATCAACCCCTTCCATCTCATTTCTCGCTGAGCTCAATCCGCTAGCAGGTTTCCGAATCCGCTGACAATGGAAGGCAAATACCTCTTTTATGTAAAACTCTTTTTAATGGAAGATCAAAACTATTTTACTCCGTTTCGCTCAGCTATTTCATGCTCATTACCCTTTTGCAGTGGAAGGCATGCTTAATAAATGGAGGGCGGCGCTAATTTCTACAGTGGAGGGGGATATGTTCATGCATCTGCCTGAGTTTTTATGCTATCGTCAGGTGACTCGTCCGCGGGTAGATGTTGTATGAGCTTCTTAACTACATCTTCCTCAAAACGGGAAGAGCAATCAAATCCTACATTAAATTTTGTCAAAAGCTTGGTGATTCTCAAGACAAAACAATTCGTAAGATTCGGCTGATGTTTAGAGACGATGCCATGGGAGAAACCCAGAATAATGAGTGGTTCAACCGATTGGCCGCACATCTGTGGAGAATGACCAGCGTCTTCGGACGACATGAATAGCTGACAAGAAGGTGCAAAATGATAATGGAAGATTGTCGTTTGATAGTACGAGTGATTGTAGACGAATCTGGAACCAGCAAAGATTCTTCCGCATATGCAATTTTACGGGAGGTCTTGGACATGCGTAGAATGGCAGCAAAATGCATATCCAAGCTGCAGACGCAGAAATAGAAACAACTCCCCGTAAGTCCCGCACGACATGTTGGACATTGATCCTTAGCTAGCAGAATGTGACGGTAGAACTGTCACGCCTTTCAAAAGTGTTTTCAGTAGTAGAAGGATTGGTGTGTTAAGTGTTTGGAGGCGCAAGAGGCCTGCAATGAAGGGATTGGAGTCCGAACCCTGTCAGTTATCCAACTTTTTTTTCCCCCTTCGGAGTCGGATTCTTTTTAGACAAACTTCATATATGCAGTCTATTCACTAACACTTTCAAGAGACCATAAAAATTTATTCTCGGGGAAAACTCAGTCTTTCAAATAGAGCGCACTTGTAATACTTTCTTATAGAACAATAAGAGAAGGTAAAAATTCCCCCAAAAACTGCTTAAATAGCTGATGGATGAGATGTAAGTATAAATTAACTTATAGAGGCTTTTAAACATAATTTTTTTTTTTTTTTTAAATCACTTTAGTTAATTTAAGTTGATCGCAGCTTTATAAGTGGCTACTCTAATTGTAAATGTCATAGCTAGTCCAGGTTAGATCATGCTTTTATAAGATCGCGGTCAGTTAAAATTATGTGTGTTGTATGTAACCTGCCCAACATTGATTAGTGTTACTTTTTAAAAATACATTCTTGTCAGAAGGAGCAAGAAAGAAAAAAAGTACCGGTCTAATCACAGCCTCTTGGTTAGTGTTTTTTTTAGATAACCACTAACGTATTACAGTCTAGGCTTCCTTTATAACGGGTTCTCTCAAACTATAAACAACCCTTCTATCTTTTACTATTTTCTACATACAATTGCTACCATGGATTAATTTAATTTTTTTTACAGAATATGTAATATGAAAGTAATTATATTTCTGCCTTTAGCCGGCCAAATCTATTTATTGTATTAATTCAAGCCTAAATTCTAAACTTTAAAGCAGTATCTGCAAGTTCGGCATTCTCTATTATCAACTGAGAAGATAAACCACAAGTTACTACTCTATTTACTATCTTCTTCTTACTCTATATGGCCATCTATGTTTCCGAACAGCCCACTTAAATGTTTAAGAGCTGTAATTACAAGGAAATTAATAGCTTTAAAGTAATGTTAAATGATGCCAAATTAAGAGACAGTAATTTCGTAATGTAACAAAAAAAAAAAAAACAAGAATTCTGTAAATTTAACCCTTATTTGGCCACAATCTGTAATTATATTCTTGGAGACATACTTTTAGCCAGAAGTACTTAAAATAAATTAGAAGAATGTCTTGTTGATGGCTACAAAAAAAAAACTGAAGAAAATCGCAAAAATGCAACTCAGGTTAAATTGTGTCTTTGCAGAATTCTGGAGACTTAATTTTGTTTGTATTTACAGTCTTTATTTAATTTACTTTATTTTCTAATAATTCTACATAAAAAAACATTTAATAAAAATAATGTATAATACAAATCCTATTTGCTTGTATCCTATTATATCCTATAAGCTTATATCACATAAGCTTTTCTAAAGAAACAAAATCTTTCCAACTGGGAAAAGGAATGGCAATCAGTGCAGCTGTCAAATAAACTAAGGAATATCAAGGGTACCACAAAGAAATGGTCAAAACCTCAAATCGAGAATCTCGGCGAGAAAAAGTTGTCCTAGCGAGAATGAGACTCGGTCACACTATGTTGACACACAGCCACATATTCCGAAGAGAACCTGAGCCGGTATGCAGCGCTTGCAATACGACATTAACAGTTCCGCATATTCTCTTGGAATGTTCGAAATATGTAAACGCGCGGGGAAAAGTAAATTTACCGACCAGATTTACTGATGTATTAGGAGACAATGAGGGCAATATCAATAAGACTTCCGAATATCTTAAGGAGGTTTATCTATTTCATTTGTTGTGAAACTAGCTTTACATATGTAGGTGTTTAGTTGTTTGCTGGTGTCTTGTGTAAAGGTATTTATTTTATAAGTGATATAAGGGAGTAGAGGATTATGATTAGACCTAGATTGTGGGTTTGCTGTAGAAATTGTTAGGCTGGTTGGTATGCATATGCATCCTGGATGAGTCCTTACAAATTAGAAACAGGCGCAAAGGACCACAGCTGTTGTGCAACTTACAAAAATCCAGAAAAAAAAAAATCCTATTTGAAATAGCGGACTCTACTTTCAAGTTTTGTCTGTAAATCGTTTAAATACTGTGTCATAATTGGAGTCTTTGAAAGATCTTGTGACCACTTTTATGCATTAGTTTTCATCACTATTTAAAATGCCCTT
Organism: Triatoma infestans; assembly: GCA_011037195.1. Taxonomy (NCBI): domain Eukaryota; kingdom Metazoa; phylum Arthropoda; class Insecta; order Hemiptera; family Reduviidae; genus Triatoma; species Triatoma infestans. Next base: position 14,138 of record JAAEAF010003815.1, on the reverse strand, counting down.
TTGTAATTAATCCTCAGTTTTTGCACTGTACAGTTTTCTTTAAAACTTATTACACTGATTGTACACATAAATTTCCAATCATTTTTATTTGAAAACATTTTCCAGGAATATATAGAGTTGTACATAGCATCCAAAGAGCGGAGAGAAACATAAAAATGACAATCTAGTTACTTGCTACATAGACCAGACTATAGCCTAGCTAGCCCTACTGGAGGACAGTTTTACGACAGTTTACGACCAGTTCATAACCAGTCAGCAATCTTCTAATATCTTCTCATCATTCAGTCAGTCTGTCTTATATTTCTCTCGCTACCTAGCTTTTATTAGACTTGTAAAGTCCTTGCAAGTTGTGGGTTTTTTCACTATACAGTGTTCAGCATACATTCTAGTTTATTTCTCCAAAACTCATTTCTTAAATTATCTCTCCTTCTCACAGCCATTATATTACAGTTCTGGGAACATGTAACGTCAAGTTGAAGGGTCACTTCAGTACAATGTACAGCTCTATCATCTATTCTATATGATATCAAGAGATACATTAAAAATATTGCTTGTAATTCCAACTTGTAGATAATCGGTTAACAGCAAGTGCGACTTTACAGAATGGATTTTCCAGAAATTGCGTTTCATACTCATCAATGAACAACAACAACAAACGGCAAAAAGTTTTAGCACAATGCATTTGTGGAAGCAAAAAACTCAAGCATGAGAATGAACTGTAAATAAGATCGAAAGGTAAAATGTTTTAAATTTAAATAAAGGTTAAATAAAATTGAGGCCTAATAAAAAAGGGCAATACGGGAAGCAAACTGACCCTATTATTACAAAACTGTCCATAATAAATATTAATATATGATAATACATTTTCAATTAAATATTAAAATTTGTAAAATTATCATGGCATAACTATAAAAAATAAAAATTGATGATATTTGTTTTGATTTTGTAAAAAAAAAAAAAAATAATTATAGGCAATTTTCATCAAATATAGAGTTCTCTTTTCCTCTCCCATCTTCCAAGAAAAATATTCCCAGCTTGCATTATCGTGTCCCTGTTTCGCTCTAGTGGATAACAAAATTGTCCTTCATACAGTATCATTCTGGAACTCACTTTTTCTTCCGCAATATCTTTTGCCAGTAATACTGTTCACGTGATTGCCTAAAGGGGAGAAGAAAATGTTTTATTTTTTATTTTTTTACCATTCCTTCTTCACAGTACATTTCTCAAAAATGTACGGCGGTATCCTTTTGATTATATATACGAAATGATTTCATAAGATACTATTACTTCAATCTAATGAGAACTAACTGTCATCCGATATATTTATCATTTAATACAAAAGAAAATCTATAAAAAAAAAATGGGGAAATATAAATTACGAACTATACTGTACATCGATTCCAATAGATATTTATTAAATGAAATAAAAAAAAACAAAAGCCTGAATACTAGTACTTCAGAATTTTCTGGCTGTTATGACCAATGGCGGACAATGTCCGGCAAAATGCCAAGCGTACTGGATTTGCTGACACAGCACTTGTTCCACTCCTTGCTTACAATAGAAATATTTTTTTTTTATCCACTTTATATTTTGCTCCGCTTGTATTAAAGTACAAGCAGCCTTCATCATTTTGCTCCGCTTATATTAAAGTACAAGCAGCCTTCATCTCCATTGCGACAGGATAATGGTTCTTGGATAAAATCCGACGAAGAGAAGTCTGAACTTATTCGCAAGCTATCTGTCAAACACATTCACACTACATACTGATTTACTAGATCAACAACACGTAACAGAAGTCAACAATCGACTGAACACTCCACTCCAACTCAGTTTGCCCCAATCTAAACCTTTTACCCCAACAGATCTACTATATGAAATTCATAGACTACCAAACAAATCATCCGGCTATGACCTAATAACTTCCAAAATACTAAAACAACTTCTAAAAAAATCCATAATATTCCTCACGCTCCTTTTTAACTCTGTTCTCAGAACTACATACTTTCCCATCCTATGGAAATTTTCCGTTATCAAAATGATATGCAAACCAATGGAAACTGCCACCAATATTACCTCCTACAGATCTATCAGCTTGCTTCCAATCCTTTCCGAAACTCCTCGAAAAGCTTTTCCTTAAAAGACTGTATCCTCTAGTCCTGCAACAAAATATAATTCCGGATCATCAGTTTGGATTTCGGAGACAACATTCTGCTACCCATCAGGTGCTTAGAGTTGTGGACGCTATCGCCACCTCCCTCGAGCGAAAGCAGTATTGCCCGAGTATTTTCCTAGATGTCGCTCAGGCGTTTGACAGAGTATGGCCCGAAGGACTGCTGTGTAAGCTTCCTCATACTTACTACCTTATTCTAAAATCATATCTGCAAGACAGATATTTCAGGGTAAGCTGTGGAACTGCAGAATCCTGTATACAGTTGAGTAGAGCTGGTGTTCTCCAAGGCAGTATCCTCGGACCTTTCCTGTACACCTTGTATACAGCAGATATTCCACAGCATCCAAATACCATCATATCTACCTTTGCGGACGATATCGTAATACTGTCCCCTCATCTCGACCGTGTTATTGCTGTCAGGGCTCTCCAGACGCACCTCGACCAACTCCAGACCTGGTTAGTTAAATGGCGAACCAAAATTAATCCAACCAAATAAAAGTAAATACTATTTACGCTTCGACGAAAAATCCTACCACCTTTATTCATTCACCAAGTCCCTATTCCATCCGTTAACAATGTACGTTATCTTGGACTATACCTGGACAGACGATTAACATGGAATCCACATACCAGACTGAAAAGATAAGAAGCTAACCGACGCTATAAACTCCTCATCGATAGACGATCAAAACTGATAGACAACAAAAGACTTTTATATCTGTTGTTACTAAGACCAATTTAGTCATAAGTATTAAAGTATGGGAATCGACTAAACGTACCATCTCCCAACTCATCCAATCCTTCAGTCAATAATTCTTCGGAAAATCCTTAATGCTTCTAAACTCCCCTTACTTTAAGGTGTGTAACCTTGCTACAATTTTTCTACATTATTTATAAGTGTAATTACCTTGTTATTTTATTTAGTTATTTAATTACTTTTATTTTTTAATTTTATTGTTCAGTAGTTAAATACTAGTTATATTCTTATTTATATAATTTGTATTTATATGGATATAAGGATGTGGAGCAACCCTGAAGATGGCAAACAATGTCTGTTTTTAAATAAAGAACACTTTAAAATTATTTGGTGTTTTTTTTTTTTTTGAAACTTCCCGGTCGATAAGCCAACAATTACATACACCTGATCACTTCTAACGGCCAACAATTGCTACAATTTGACCTGAACATTCCTTTTGTCAACGATCTAGCAAAATCTCGTTTTTTCAAATTCCATTTTTCAACAGCAGCTTATTCCAATTCTCTAATAGAACAGCTCGCCTGTCTTACAATACCAGGTAATCCCCCTAAGGAGATTGAAGAGGAAACGGCCTCGCGATCTACTATTGTCATGACACAGTGAAATAATGTTCCATGATAACGGAGTGTCACACCATTGGGGGAAGGCTTCTCCAATCTAAACTTCCTGTTACTGTATTAGCTATCACCACCATATTTACTTGTAACTATTGTTACAGTTGTAAATTTCAACAAAATAAAAAAAATATTTTGCTCCGCAAAAATTTATAAAGGCATATATTAATAGAAAAATATTAGCTCTTATAATTTTCTCAAAGTAACTGCTCATGACCACTACAATAAATAACCCCTTTAGTAATAATTATAGAAAAAAATATGCAGATTGATTAGCAAGCCTTGCCACACATATATTCTAATGTTTGTTTAAATATTTTTTGCGCTTTGTTTATACAAAAAAAAAAAATCATTGGTAGACAAGAATTCTATGCAATATCTTATACCTTATAAAATTTGTGATGGTGTAAGCGAGGTATAGGTAGACAAAAAAAAAAAAAATTACAATGTCTTCCACCGATACCATCAAAAAATATCAGTTGAATAAGATTTTTAAATAAATTCCACACATTTAAACAATTTTTTCAGTCTTCAACAAAAACTAATTTTTTTTTTTTTTCATATAAATGAGAGTGAACATAAAGTAAAAAAAAGATAAGATAATTCCTAATTTGACAATCGTATCAAATGTTACTTTGGCTAGAACAGGTGCGCGTTAACACCATCTTATTTAGAAATTCTTTCTGACTTGTTCATTTAAACTGAAACTCTCTTGTCTGGGATTATCTTGCTAAGCTTTTTATCAAGTAATAATCCAGTAACCGGTCTGTGGAATGGAATTTAATTCTAGCTGGAAACCATTTCTTTAATGTTGATCTATCAAAATGCTAAAGCTCTTCTCTCTGGTTATTTTTATGCAAAATTCATTACTTTGTTTACTTTCGTTTACTTTCACTAATAAGAGGAAAATATTGGGATCGTATCATATTTTGGAAATTGAATTTTTACCAGAAATATATGTTTGTAAGAATGTACGTATATAAGATTTTATATATACACTCAACCACAGAAGAAAATGGGGGGACATTTATATTTATCTAAATAAAAACAAAATATCTCGGTACTTTGTATTATCTTTGCTATATTTATATCTGTAGCTATTATAAATGTTATTTACAATACTTTAATTACCAACCAACTTAGCTATACTGGACTCCCACGCGGCGATCCCGGGTACGAGTGGGAACCAAATCCCTACTCTCTGGCTGTGCTGCCCTTAGAATTTCTTCCTACGAGCCTCTACGTCTCACTGTCCGGTGATGGAGAGTGTTCACGCGTAGGCGTGAACTCGGTAGCGTAAGAGGGGCTTAATGAAGCTCGCAATTATGAAAATTAACAAAACAATAAAGGTTTAATTCGCTTACCTTGAAGATGAGGTAGATGATTGAGAAGCGTATGTCGAGCCGGAGAAGCTGTGTGAAGGAGACTATAGAGCGTGAAGGGTATACAGGAAGCTGTGTATATGTGTAAATATGTTCGTGTATGGGTGTGTATGAAGGGAAGTTGCGAGAAAGATAATTGGCGAATAAAGCGGTACGAAAACGTGCGTTTGTTGATGCAGATAAGATCTCTCAGAAGCTGGTTGGAGACAGAGATGAAAAGCCGGTGGATATTAATGATGAAGCAGTTAAGATTCTGATGCAGAGAACAAAATACACACATATGCACATGAAGCGAGCAAGAGCCAACCGATAAGTGAAGAAAAAGGATGATTGTGAAGGGGAAACCAACGTCCGGAGACGCGAGAGAAGGCGCGAACGCGCCAGAGATTTGGCGGAAGAGAATTAAAAAAAGGGGAGAAAAACAGGATAGCTGGCCGGACGACCCGGGCACAAGCTGATGTTTTACCCCTACAGGTGCAACCGAGCAAGACGAAGCAACAGAGAGTGTTATTTGTAAAAGCCTTTTCGCACTAAACCGGCAATCGGTTACCCGACCCCACTCTAGCGGTCTGTTTTGTTTTCTATTTTTCTTTCGTTATTCTTTTCGTCGCAAAGAAAAGTGAACGATTGCTAGCATGGATGATAGTTTAAAAAGAGGAGAAATAAAATGCAATGGATTCACCCTATAAATCTAAATAGAAAGGAGCAGCACTGCGGATTACGACTTCAGTTGTGCAAAATTATCTCCATAAAGTTTTAATGAACAGTGTCTAAATCTATTAATTGATATGATTATATCAATTAAAAAATTAATTGTCTTTAAATCTAATTATGAAAAGATAAGCATATTCAGTTCATCACATCCAATCGTGAAAATGAATCAATCGAAAGAATTGTTAAATAAAATCTTCATCTCCAAGAGAAATGCAATGAATATAAGTTTAATTTATTCAAAACTCAATAAATATCTCATCAATAAAGATGAGAGGAGGCGTGGTATAATGATTATTGATTGTTCCATCCACACAATCGAAGAATTGATTGAACTAATTTAAATGTTAATATATAAATGGAATTTATTTCAGAGATGAAACATTTATGTTTTGTTTGTTATGATTATAATTTAGTGAGAATTGTTAACATATTCAATATAACATTTCAATATTCTTGAGAATTAGAATTCTCAGAACAAATAGCAATTCTATAAAATTTAATAATACCTGCGCTTGTCCCAATGATGGAAATCAGTACCAGTGAAAGGTTACATCTTTATCAAGGGGGTCAATGTTTTAGAGATACTCAACCGATTTTGATGCTGGTCTTCTGCTTCTAGAAAGGTTCTTCATGATTAATTAAAAAAAAAAAAAATACTTATGACTAAGATGGGTAATTGTCTTATAACTTTTGATATATCTCTCTGAGATTTACCTTGGATTATTAAGGGGAAAGGAAAGGCGTCGCCGTGAATCGAACCCAGACTCAGCAATAAACCACACTTGGTTGTCCGCGCCCCTAACAAAGCCAGCCTATTGCAATGACTTTTAGAATTAGAATTAGAATGATGCAGGGGGGGGACTAAAACCCAGGCACTGCAGCCTCCCATTGAGGCTTATTGTGCCAACCCCTCAAACCTAGTAGTGGAAGCCCCCCTCTTCATGAGGTCCAAAACCTTCCCCACCAGTCCCTTCTGGAGCACGATTTCCTCCGGTCTCAACGTGCCGAAGATCTCGTACCGCAGTCTGCCGATTGCAACGCAATCAAACAACAGGTGAGAGGACCGTCCCTCCTCCTCCTGACACAATCTGCACAAGGGCTCTACATCCACCAATCCTACCTTGTGCAGATGTTTTTTGAACCTGCCATGCTCAGTAAACAGGCCCGTTATTAGAGAAATCTGATACCTGCTTAGACCCAGGATGTATCTGGTCCTTCTTCTACACAGCTCTGGCATAACCATTTTGCCGTGTTTTGCCCCAGTACTTAGCCTCCAGTATCGGTTATGCTCCCTCCGAATCCATTCTCTCAGAGACGCCCTCGCCATACTTTTGGCTACCCCTAGAGCAGGTTCCGGCCCATAGAAGGGAGTATTCGCTCCCTCCCTGGCCAGTTGGTCGGCTATTTCATTTCCTATGATCCCCTTATGCCCCGGCACCCATACTAGCCGAACTTTGTTGTGCCGGGATAATGCCTCCAGGGAGTCTCTACACTCCCTGACCAGAGGGGAGGTGATTCTGAACGCCCGAAGTGCATTCAGCGCTGCCTGGCTGTCCGAGAAGATGCATATCTCTCTATTCCTAGAGTCCATACGCAGGTTCTCCTCAGCACAGATCTTTATTGCATAGACTTCAGCCTAGAAAACTGTGGAGTAACCGCCGAGGGGTCTCGCAAAGCGTACCTCCGGCTTAACTCCATATATCCCGGCTCCAGTTCCGCAGGCCATTTTGGACCCATCCGTAAACCAGGATCCCCCAGTCCGGCCCCGTTTTTCCCAGCTTTTAGCCCACTCCGACCGTGACGTTACTATCACTTGGAAGAGGAGCTCAAAGTGGAATGTTGGACAGCACTCCTCCCCAGCCATCTTAAAGATAGGACCAAGGTCAACCTTCTGAATAATGTCCAAATACTTGGCTAGGGAGCTTCTTTGCTTCCATTGGCTAGTGGTCTGTACGCACTAGCCCTCGCCTCCGCTTGTATCAAGAAATGAAGAGGAGGCAACCCCAGCAGTACCTGTAATGCAGCCGTTGGGGCACTACAGAATGCCCCCGAAATCAGCATACACGCCAGTCTTTGAACCCCAGAGAAGTTCTTCCTTGCTGTTCCTGTCGGCCACCACACAACTGCCCCGTAGGTGAGGACAGGTATGATGGTCCGTTGATAGAGCCAGTGGGCCATTTTTGGGGAAAGTCCCCATGTTTTCCCGCACGCTCTGGTGACTCCACAGAGAGACTTTTTTGCCTTCTGTGTCACATACTGAAGATCCCCAGGTGAGTTTGGAGCATGATCCCCAAGTATTTCACCTGACCAGACACCTCTAGAATTCTTCCGAAGAAGTTCAGTGTGCTAAAGCAGTCCACATTCCTTCTTCTTCCTCTGCACCACCCCTCCACCACTCGCAGGGCCTCCTGCAGAAGCTCACCAACAACATTCTCGTGTCTACCCCTGACCACGACCACCACATCGCCTGCGTAGCCCAGGACAGAGCACCCCCTGCGATCAAGCTCCACCAGCAGTTCGTCTACAACAATGCACCACAGAAGGGGAGACAAAACTCCCCCCTGAGGGCATCCCCTTGTAGCCGTCGTTTCAAGCGTCTCCTCATAGAGGCTACTATGATCTTTCTAGTTCTGAGCACGCTGCCAATCCACCTTGTAATGGTCCGATTCACTCCGTGCCTTTCCAAAGCTAGCGTGTTTGAGCTGTAGGTCGTGTTATGTTCAGAAACACTCCCACAGCCACTTCCCTGCCGTATACTGCCGCCTCCAATTCTCCAACAAGGGAGTGGAGGGCCGTCTCGCAGGATTTACCCCTCTGGTAGGCATGCTGATTAGCATGCAGGGGCCGCAGTTGAAGCACCGTTCCCCTGATGTGCAGATCTACCAGTTTCTCCAACACTTTCATCATAAATGAGGAAAGGCTGATCGGCCTAAAGTCTTTAGCCTGGGCATGAGTTCTCTTCCCAGGCTTCGGAATAAAGACAATTCTTACAGGCCTCCATACCAATGGAACAAGGTTAAGGGCCTCGCTTCCCCTCATTACCCTGCAAAGAATAGGAGTAAGAATATCACTTCCCTGCTGTAATAAAGCGGGAAGAATGCCATCAGGCCCCGGCGACTTGTAGGGCTTAAGTGTTGTATAGCCCACTTAATCTTGTTGAATGTGACGCATTCTTTGGCCGCAGTCCAACCCCCCGGATCCGGGCCCGTCCCCTGGACTCATTCGTGATTCATCCCGCGGAACTATCGTCGTCACCTTCGAGCCAGGAAAGTGCACCTGAACCATATGCTCCAGGGTGTCCCTTCCCGCCTCCGTAATGCCGTCATCAGGTTTCCTAATTGTTCCCAGCGGATTTGTCGGTACCCTTGACAGTATTCTGTGAAGCCTGGCCCCTTCGGAGGTCGTTTCTACCTCCTCGCACAGCCTTCTCCACGAGTCCTTTTTAGCTTTCCTAATAGCTAAATTATAAGAGGTAAGGGCCTCACGGTACTCCTTCCATGTACCCTTTCTCTTCGCCGCGTTGAACAGCCTTCTCGCTCTAGCGCGGAGGCCTGCCAGCTGGTCGTTCCACCAGCAGATTCCTCTGGTGGATGTTCGCACCACTTCCGCGCAGTTGTCCCGGAAAGCATCCAAGATTACTCGCTGCAGTTGATCCGCAGCGTCCCCGATGTCATTCAGGGTCTTAAAGGAGCGTTTGACTGAACCGATGTTAAGGCTGAGATCCTGCCCATATGAGTCCCAGTCTGTTCGCCTGGGATTCCTGAAGGACAATGGCCAGGATAACAAACCTAATATACATGTGGTCCCACAGTGAGGGTTCCTGGAACACATGCCAGTCTCTTACCAGGGTCGAGATAAAATTAGTCCCTAAGGTCAGATCAATCACCTCTCTGCGATTAATGTTGCAGAAAGTTGCATCTTCTCCTTCATTTATAATGTATAACTTATTTGACAAAATAAATTCAAGGAGTGACTTACCTCTGTTATTGGTGTCCGTGCTACCCCACACAGTATTGTGTGAGTTAGCATCGCAGCCAATTATGAGCTGTAGGCCTTGACCTCTACACCAGTGACCAGCTTCCGCATCTCCTCTGACGGCGGCGGCGCTGGTGAGTCGTACGGAAGATACGTGGAGGCCAGCACTATCTCCCTGGTCCCCTCTTCCGCGCGAAGTTTTATTCTCATTGCAGTCTGGTCCCTAGAACAAAATTCCATCAGCAGCAACGAGATTATTCCTTCCCTGATATAAATACAACTCCTGGGATTTGCCAGGCTACGATCATAAATTATCTTATCTGTTGCCTCTCCACGCCCCGCAACTCTCCCCCGGACCAGCCAGGGCTCTTGAATAAGGGCGATGGAGATGTTCTCTCTAACGAGATACTTGGACAGGGCCAACGATGCTTGGACAGGGCCCCTACTGTGATGCAGGTTTACTTGGAGTAACCTCCATCGGAGCGTGGGTTCCTTCGCCTTCCTATCCATCTTCCTTGGGCCTAGATATTACCCGGAACCTGACGAGATCCATCCCGAAGAAAGCCTCGAGCCCAGATCTCCTCAGTTTCTCCAGGGTCTGAACTGCCACATCGAAGACCAGGGTTTGCCCCTGAGTCTCCACTCTTGTACTAATAAGCCTCCAGTCCGCCGTCTCTAAGTCCTCATTTTGAATGCAGAGCTTGTCCAAGACGACCGCTGGAGAAGCCTCCCTTAGGGAGCCAGATATCCATACGGACACCTTAGCCGACCTAAGTATATCCCTGGCGAGCCCAGCCCTCAGCCTGCCCTCCCCAACCTGGAGAGAGGGGACCAACTGCTCCAGCCAGAGACGCGTAGCCTCATTGTTGCAAAAAACAACGAGTGCGCCCCTGGACCAGTAGCACCCCCTAAACTGGGGCCTGCTCTCGCCAACTATACTGGCGACGATCTCAGCCTGTATCCGCTCCGCCTGACTTTCTGTCAGCCGGTCGCTTGGATACCCCGCAAGAGCGATCGCCATTCGATGGGAGCTAAGGGCATCCCTGAAGGAACACGAAGGAACCTCGTCAGGACCCCTTGCCCTCTTGCTATCCCTTTCGGGCACGCCCGGATCGGTGCTTGGCGTGCTCACCTCCGATCGCACCCGCTTGGGAGTCTGCAGGGATGCAGGGGGAGCGGCAACCTGTGCCACCCTCCTCACATCCCCGCCGGCACTACCCCGGACAGACGAAGTCCCAGCCACGCCAGCTCTCACCGGTTGCTTGGAAGAGGCCCTTCCCCGCTGCATCCTCTTCCACATACAATTGGGGATCCACTCCTTCCCCCCGGCAGCAGCCCTGCGCCTCGCCTCCTGCCTCCGCTGGGCTCCACTGGGCCTTCTGGGAGCGACCTTGATGCCCCCAATTCTTGAAGAAACATCACCATGGGGGTCCGCCGAAGAGGAGCCTGGGCAACCAGACCCTCCAGCCACCATCCTCTCTCATGACTCCCTTCAACCGGGGCGGACTGATTGCCCCCCGTAGTTTCGGTCATCGCTGGTGTTCCTTCCCTAGACCCTAGGGAATCACCATCTGCCGATGACAGGTCTCGTTGAGCGAGCCTTTTACCTTGCCCCTTTTCTTTAAAATCTTCTTTTTAAATGGTTCACTCATGTTGTTCCCACGAGAGTTGAGGAGCTAAACGGTCGCCTGTGACAGAGCCTCTTACCACAGGAAGGCTACATACAATGGGGTGTCGCCCGGTGTCCCAAGGAGACCGCTACCGCACATATGTTTAGACACCCTGTACGCATCCAGCCTCGACGCGCATCACTTCTCGGCTTGGGTGAGGATACCTATAAAGGGGACATGACAGCATACCAAGGAGGGAAGAGGAAGATGGGAGACCGGAGGAGGTTTACTCCGGCCCGTCATAGCCCCGTTCGCCACCTCCCAAGGGAGGTGGGGTTGCCCCCGCGGAGGTGGGGTTGACTTGGGGAGTTGAAAGCGGACAAAGGCGCACAAGGCACTCTGACCTATCCCCCTTGTGGTCCTGCAATGACTTTTAATTTTATATGCTGGTAATTGCTTGAATGAAAGCAATTTTACCATTAAAGGTCATAAATGAAGAGATGAAGGAAACACTCTCCAAATTAGAATTGGGTCTAATTTATCCAGGTTACTACGGCTACCTCCAAAGTACTGCATTGTGTCTCACTCTCTTCAAAAAATATTTCAATGTTGCTTTCACAGAATGGAAAAGAAAATGCTGAAAATCATATAAAGATCACCTGTACCCTGAGCAATTTAATATTCGCCGATGGCCAGATGATCTTGCCGCAGACAGAGAGAAGAATATGAGAAATAGGAGTTAATAATAAATATGGTAAAGACCGAGCACCTTGCTACCTCAGAACCAGTACACGACGATCAGGTTAAAACTATAAATCAGTTTAAATACAGACAAGAATATGAGTGAAGAAAGCAGTAATGGGACAAGTTAAACTCAGTTCTCTGTAGCTCCATTAATCCTTCCAAAAACGAAATCGCTAATAAATATTTAAAGTAATCTTGTACACTATGATTACTTTTATGGAAAAGAGACTTGGACCTCTGTAAAGGTAAACTGTTGGAGACGCTCAGCAAGAAAATCTAGGAAAAAAGAGATTAAAGAAAAATATTTGGAAATTTAATGTATTTAAAGAAAACCTTCTGGATATAATACAAGAACAAAGATAGCAATAGTTTAGCCACGTGAAGAGAATGACAGATCAAGAGAGTCAAACTTTATAGCTGGTTCACCTATGTGTGACTCAATTTTGGATAGAGATACTTTGGGAAGAGATTAGCCCTGTGGGAGCGTGATGGACTGGCAAGCGAAAGTCCCGAATTCGATTTCAGGCAGTGCTACCGTAAATTTTCTTTTCCTAGGAGCCTCTACAGCACACTGTCCGGTCAGTGTTGTCTATACTAGAGTGCAGACTGTCCGGAGACTGGCAGTACACTGTTATGACTTCGGGTGGCAATGACCACAGATGGTGACGCGCGTTCATTAAAAAAAATGACTGCCAAAGGTATTTTGGAATAGGTCATGAAAGGAAGAAGGATAAAAAAGGAAGGCCGAGAAAGAAATAGATAAATGAAATACAAGCAAAAAAGCTCGGTTGGAGCTGAAATGACCACCGAACAACAAGCGTTGGGAAGTATTAAAACGAAAAAAATTGTTAGAATAATTTTAGGTTCTCTGTAGCAATGGAATAATACTAAAAAAACAAAAATTCAAACCAAATAATTCCTTGTAGAACAGCAATATAAGTTTATCCCTTTCCTGATAAAAACACACCGCGGGTGAGTAACTGAAAATTAAAAATTTTTTAATAATAGAGATTTCCATTTTTATTTTATTTTACAAAAGAGCTGAAGATTTTTTTTTTTTTAAAGAACCCAAATAATCTGACAGATGGAATATTCCAAAGTCCAGGAATCAGACTTTACAAACTGTCAATTTTATCCGTTTTAGTGTCAGTTTTTCTTCTTAGGATAATTAATTTGGTAAGAGCATATCCCAGAGATGGAAGATTGGAGGACTGCATAAAGAGATGGTGTGTATCAAACTGATCTTCCGAAAAAACAGAGGATGAGCTTACGGAACAGATAAGATGCTTTATTTTGAGTGCGGGAGGGTGGGGCAATGTGACTGACAGCTTGCTATTATTGAGAAGGCAGTTGTAGAAGTAGATTCAGCTGGCACTAGAGTCGCGCCAGGAGGACTAGAAGAGAATTCAATTTTAACAAACTGATTGAAAGGTCTGTAGTGGAATTTATGCGACATACATTGTTTCATTCAAAAGTACTAAGCGAATATTGAAACTAAAGCGACTTATTATATAATAATTGTTATTATAAAATAATTGGTTCCGCAGAGCTGGAAAGCATCAGAGACATTTTCCGTGGTGGCCTGCTTCATTTTGCGGTCATTGACCGGTTTCGGGCGTTCGCCCATCTTCAGGATGGTTTGTCAGACAGTGTGATAACCAAACTTGCACAGAGCAAATTCAGTTTATACACTGTCAGTTTTATCCGTTTTAGTGCCAGTTTTTCTTCTTAGGATAATTAATTTGGTAAGAGATACATAGAACCGGATGGACGTTAAGGACTGAATGAGGATGCAGTGGTGACTGAGAATGAGGCGTTCTTCGAGGAATTGCAGAGACTCGTAGATAACTCAGAAGGTATACCCATCGTGAGGGGGGACCTGAATGGTCGAGTAGGAAAAGGAAGCAGAAGAAATAATAGAAGAAAATAGGCTGCGCTTGTTCGGGCATGTTCTACGGATGGATTCCGACAGAGCGGCTAGAATGGCACATGAAGCACAGGTAGAGGGACTGAGAGGAATGGGTAGACCGCGATGCAGGTGGGAAGAGGGTGTAAAAGAGGCGTGCGGGAAAAGAGGAATTGAGTGGGGGGATATGAGAGCATTGGAGGAAGACAGAGAAGGGTGGAGGAAAATGTACAAGATGAAGGGGGTCTCACACCACCAAGGCGGT
>JAAEAF010003814.1:0-102237 GCA_011037195.1 Triatoma infestans | reverse complement strand
TACATACGCACAGACCATTCGCTTTTTAGTATCTCTAACTGCTATTAAGTTTCATATTTTCGATACCGAATTTTCACCGGAAATACACGATTTGAGGTCCCCTGATTTCCAAAAAAAAAAGTGATATTTAGAAAATGGTCTGTGTGTATGCGAACAGCAAGCTCAAAAACAAAAAAACAATCGCAGAAAGTTCAAACTTGATATTCCGTTTAGGTATCACCATGGAATCCGACAGTAAGTTATATGTCAAATTTCTCAACCGGAAATACTTTACTGAATAGTTTCATCACTTTTTTGCGATTTTTCCCAAAAATGACTTCAACGATTTTCTTTTAAACTAGCAATATCAACTGCATGTAGAAAGATCTACAAATTGTTTTTGAAACATTTCTCCGGGTAAACTCATATAAGGATGCTTGCCGATGGGGGAGGGAAGAGGGAATATTTTTTCCTCTAAAGTGCTATTTCAGCTTATTACACAATTCTACCATCCAAACAGAATTAATTAGGAATAAATAGATTGCCAAAATTCTGAGTTTTAAGAAAATTAGTAAACCGAAAGTGCGTTTTTACTGAACATTTTTTTTTTTTTAGTTTTCGCGATTTTCTCCATTAAAAACTCCAATGAATTTCATTAAATTTGGCATACTAACTATAAAATTTGTAATTAATAATTGTGTAAATTGCAGTTAGAGAAAGTCGTGTGAGTGTTTTACACCAGATTATTTGAATATATGAATCGGGTCCGCATTGTCAGATAACATCTGTTTATTGTGGTGGTTGGTTCCGCAGAGCTGGAAAGCATCAGAGACATTTTCCGTGATAACCTGCTTCATTTTGTGGTCATCGACCGGTTTCGGGCGTTCGCCCATTATCAGGATGTTTTTGTTGAACAGTGTAATAACAGTAAAAAGATTTTTTTTTTGCTCTGTGCAAGTCTATGTTATTACACTGTTCAACAAAAACATCCTGATGAAAGCCCAAAACCGGTCGATGACCACAAAATGAAAGCTGTCACGGAAAATGTCTCTGATAACATCTTGTTTATCTGTCGTACTTGCATGCTTCTTTTTGTTGGGTTTTTGATCAGTTTCGGTTTCTCATCCATTGTGAAGCTCATATAAACAGTTAATTGCTCCTTTAAGTTTCTGTATATTTTTTCTGTCTGTTTTTTTTTTTCAAGGCGCGTCAATATCTATGGTCATTGGCGCCTAGAGACTTCTCAGCGCACTGCCGGCCTCCGGCCTTATTAGAGACAACACTGCCCTTGTGAGCTGTAGAGGCTTCTAGGAAGAAAAAATCTAAGGGTAGCACAGCTGGACTCGAATCCGAGTACTCCGCGTGGGAGTCCAGTACGCTAACCACTTAGCAATTCCCTTCCCCATTCTCTTACTGTTATATTGTTTTTATTTATTATAAACTATTTTATACACAATTGTACGTATAGAATTTGACCTGCAGTAAACTTCTGGTTTTTAGAATGATGGAATAAAGGCGTACTTGGAAAGAAAACAGAAAAGAAAGTAAACAACTAATTGAAAAATATAAAAATACAATAAATAATAGTCGAGACTAATATTGATTATATAACATAATTTAAAATAATATTTATAATTAAAAAAACAAAAAAACAACAACATTCTCTTCGCGTAATAGCGCACATTATAAATAGGAAGTAAACATTGCAAAATTGTTTATTTCTGGGGTATTTTATACATCGTAGCATGCATATGTCTTTTACCGGTTTCGATTTTTCATCCACCGTCAGAGTAAATTTATCAAGTTCGTGTATAGAGGAGTTCACTTCAACGCAATGTTTCTGTTACACACTTAACATTTGTTGGTTTGTTGATAGATTTCATCATTGTAAATAGATGTTTTACTGCAGGTCATACTCTTCGCTGTATGTACACTGAGCTTAATCCCTTCCCTAACAAAATAGTTAATTCTCATTAATATTAAATAATAGAAAAATAATAGAATATTAAGATAGTAGAACCGAAAATAGCCCTTTGAAAAAGAGCCCAAAATCATCCGTTCTTAAGAATCCCTCCAAAAAAATCATTATTTCTTTCCAAAAACTGTTATAACATATGTTAATGACAAAATGTATGCAACACGCATACAAAGTTTAAAAAAAAAAAATGGTTGTACCTTTTTACGAGTAAATAAAAGAAAATAACTAGAAAAAAATTCATCAGTAATTGGATTGGGAGATTTCTGACCGGAACTACCCAGTCGGATTTCCTGTTGATAACTAAACAAAAAAAGTTCCTCAGGTTTTTTTTGTTGTCTTTAAGTTAAGCTGTTTTACATTCATACATAGGCATATAAACAGAATATATAAAAAAAAACTTCTTTTTTTTCTGATTCAGTGAGTTTCGAAACATATATTTCCGATGAATACTCTATTTCGAAAATTTGATGTGGATCTCAATCAATGATGTTCTTACGCAGTCTCAACTTAACAAATAAATCTAATCACTTCTATAAATAGTAGTTTTAAAAAAAGGACAATCTTTTAGAGGGAAAACAAGAATTTTTACATTCCCTAGTAAAATAAGCTCTAAATTTTCCACATTCTACTTTCAAAATCTATAATGATTGTTTGGTGAATTGTGTAAAATGAAGTGGTGTGGAATATTAAGTCCAACAGACAGTAAGAAAGTAAAGATATGATTTTACACTTGGTTTGTGATGAAAAGAATAAAATAAAAAGATCTTGCAAGTTTCTGTTAGATTAAATATAAAAATCCCCCAGATTCATACAAAGAAATAGATTATTGGTATTGTAGTTATAATACTTAAAAGATAGGACCAACTGTACAAGACCAGCTAGCTAGGCTAGCTATCTGTAGCGACAGTACATTGTGTTATCTACCGCTATGATTTTTATTATTGTGATTAAAAATCAATACTTATAAGGGAATTTAAAACGAAATAAGAATAAAAATGAGCCTACAGTTTTCTGGAAAAAGCAAAAAAAAAAAAATTCTAAACTGTACCCAGATGTTTCTATTGTTATGACCAACACTCTACTTATTTCTCTTTCAGCATGTTATTATTGTATATATATATAGGTTCAAGATTTCTCCCCTTCAAACTATTATTGAACGTTTCCTTGTTATACAATAAGAATGCCGTTACCAGCATATTATGTGAATAATTTTTTTTCTTTTCGATTTTTAATCATCAACAGTATTGTAAAAATTATAAAAACTGGAAAATTGAATTTCTTTAACATTTGACAGAATAAGAAATGAACTATTGCTATATTTTTATTTGTAATAGTAACATATGGAGGTGAAGTGCTTCTTATTGCTTTTGCTGGCTCTCTAAAAGTACATGATGCTTTTTGAACACCAGAAGGAACTGAATTGATTCTTATTTCAGGTTTATAGCCTCAGACTGAGCTACTTTGATTGCGAAAAGATATGGCAGCTATCTAGTGAGAGTCAAGCGCTCAAAGATTGATTATTGGATCAGGCAAGATACACTTCAATGGTGAGGCCGGAAATCCAAGACTCCTGGCTAGTAGTATAGAGGAAGTGCTCCTTGACTTGACCTACGCAACAAACAACATGTCCCCAGCATACTTTCCATTCGACTTAACCTTGTAGCAGAACCGAAACTGGTTCTTCTTCAACCACTTAATGAGACGCAACCCTGGGAACCCTGGCTGAAGAAAGGCTCCATTTAGACACTGATGGTTCAACGCTGGAGCCGGCGGGTACTGCAGAGATTTTGCGCTCTCTTCTCCTACCGGCTGTCGTTGCTACAAACGTTTTGGGGTTAGTTTAGGCCATTGCTTTCGCTCTTGGCAAGCTTGCGGATTTGGCAACCTCGTAACGTAGCGTATTCTTCATGGACTCACAGGCTGCTGTGAAGGATGTTATTAGCCGAGATCAAGTGTATACTGGATGTCTTGACGGTGATACAGACTAAGCGATAGATTGAAGTGTTGTTTGAAAAAGGACAAAAGGTTGTATTTCAATGGAAGCCCAGCCACTGTGGCCTCTATGGTCACGAATAGGCCAATGAGTTGGCTTGATATGGAGCACTGAAGGCACAATAACCGCCATTGTCCCTCACCTCAACTAACCACATCAATAAGTTCTCATCAAAGCTACTTTAGAAGGTGACATTTAAACAAGAAGAAGATAAACAATGGTCCAGCAGGTTATTGTTGTTGGTGTAGTGGTTAGAGCATGGACTGGGAGTTCCCCAGTTTAAGTCCCGGCGTATAACTACTGAAGTTTATATTTGTTTAAAAAATGTTAATGGTAAAGTAGGTGCTTCTGTAACCCGTCCACGACACATAATTTGGTAGTTAGACGATTTAAGCCCGCCTGAAATAAAAAGGCATTACTTTACTTTATATGTATATTATGAAGAGGGCGGAATTAGCTCATGTAGCGTACTGCGCTCGGAACGTGGAGGTCCCGGGTTCGAATCCAATAGCGCTGTAACTCTCAAGCGTCCTCTATAAATCCAGAGTTTTTATAATTTTCTCAAATATTTAGAGTGGCAACTCCACACACTGTGACAGAAACATTTTGCCGGAGATTTCAGCCAGATTCTAGGGTGAGTCAGGGAGATTCATCTCTAAATAGACAGCCACTATTTCTGGGTATTATTGGTAGTAGTAATATTCATTCAGTCTGCACTGTAGCCACAGTATTAACAATTTTAAATTTAAAGAAAATTCGTCAATTAGAAATTGGGATAATTACAAAGCCAAAGTTGTCTAAGTGGTTCATACCAATTTTTTGTTAAATGCATTTAAGGTAGAAAAGTGCTTTAGACTTTGCCATCATAACTAATTATAAAATTCTCTCCAAAAACTTTCTACACATTGTATGTTAACTTAGAAACACCTGAAATTCTAAGAAAATGCTCAATATTGGCAACATATGTTATAAGTTAACGAATATTATGTACAATATTGTGAAACTATTGTAGCACAAAAAAGTTTCTATTTCACAATCTATGGTATTAAATTTATTTCAATTATATTGGCTAGAATTTAAATAAAAGGATACAAAGCATGCCTTAGTGATAAAAAAAAACTTCTAAGAAATACAAATTTTATTTCCTTATTAAATTATATTAGAACAGAATTATGGTATTGGTGGGGGCAATACTTCTTTCAGTTCTCACTGACAATGGGGATTACATAGCGTTTAGTTTGAAGTGAATAACCATAATTTTATATTTACACATCTGATATTGCAAAGTGTAACTGAAAATTAAGATAAGTAAATTAGGAGATCTGGGGAAAAGGGGCCCACAGGTAAAATCTTGATTTGAGAAAACGTACATTGAATGTTACCTATTATTGAGGCTCTTTTATTGTCATTCCTACCATAGTCTTAGTTTTGGATGAGTTTGTAGTACATTCAACATAATTTTTGGTAATTATTTCATGTTAGATTTTTAAAAAAAATGCAAATGTAACTATTAACATTATAGGTCCTTTTTATGCAGAACTATATTTTAAATAATTGTGTGAACAACAGTAATTAAATTATGTGTTCTGATGCCCTACCTTTCAGTTTCCGTTTCATATAGCCTTCTTCACTCGCAATGTTATCATCATTATTTGTTGAACATACTGAGACAGTGAAATAACAAACAGTATCACAGCCACTCTGATGATATTCCCACCAAAAAGAAAAACAGCTGATCAAAGAGAAAAATGTGCTGCCACCCACAGTTGATCTATTGAAATAAAACTTAGTCAGCATGTATGCAGGAAGGTATGGCCGATTTCTTATTTGTTATTAAACTATAGTTTGAAATTGAATAATTTTTTTATTATAGATTTGCGTACATATATCGTATTAACATTTTTTAAAGTGAATATATTTACAAAAAAAAAATTTTAGTTTATTAAAATAATTCCTTATTTTATTTCAGTTACCAAAGTTTCGCGCCATTTTCCGATATGAATTATGGGTATTTTTTGTACCTAATAAAACATGAGTATACACTATGGATACTATGGATGTTACTATTATTATGTTCATTGCGAAAAGGCTGCTACAAGTTGGGAACTGTAATACATAAAAATCACTAAATGGATTTGCTCAATAAAATAAAGTGAAAACCTTTTTAAGGTATGTCCAATTCAGATTTACTATTAATACTTAGGGAAGTGATTAGCGTACTGGACTCCCACGCGGAGTATGCGGGTTCGAGTCCAGCTGTGCTACCCATAGATTTTTTCTTCTTAGGAATCTCTACAGCTCACTGTCCGGTGTTGGACAGTGTGATCTGTAACAAAAGAACGCTGTCCAAGGAGGCTGGTAGTGCACTGAGAATGCTGTGGGCGCCAATGACCATAGATGTGACGCGCCTTAAAAAAATAATCTGGTGTGACACACTCACACAACTTTCTCTTACTCCAGTTTTCAAAATTGAAATTGACAAGTTTTATAGTTAGTGTATCACATTTAATGAAATTTGTCGAAAACTGAAAAACTGTTCAGTAAATGCGCACTTTCGATTTAATAATTTTCTTGAACTCGGAATTTTGACCATTTATTTATTTCTAATTAATTTTGTGTGGATGGTGGAATTGTATAATCAACTATAATAGCACTTTAGAAAAAACATAACCCCACCCTTCCCCATAAAAGCCCCCTTAGATGACTTTATCAGGAGAAATGTTTCAAATAAAAGTTTTAGCTCTTTTTTTTTTCTTTTCCTTTGCATTAGCAAGCTCCTTACTGCCATAATCAAGTTATAATGTCGGGGTGATAACTAAACGGAATATCAAGTTTGAACTTTCTACGATTTCTCGTTTTTGAACTATGCTGTTCACGTACACACACAGACCATTTTCTAAAAACCACTTTTTTTGGACTTAGGGAACCACAGAACGGATATTTCCGGTGAAAACTCGATATCGAAAATTTGGAACGATTACAATACTTCCTCTTACTAGAAGTTAGAGAAACAACAAAAAAAAAATGGATATAAAGATATTTCATTCGAAGTTATGATTTGTACTGCAATTAAAAGGGTTATTTTCTATATTTTAGATCAGAGGTGAAGAATATGATGTTATACATGTTTGACAGATGTGATTTTAAATACTCTCAAATAATGTCATTGTAATAAATCAATATAAAAGTGGCTTTTGTATTGGAAAATAAAATAAAAAATTTGGTTTCAAACACTCACACGCAGACTTTCTACTTGCTGCAATGTTATAAATGTAATTGACTTATTTTGTTAATGTTAAAGGTTAATTGGCCTTAATATAAATTTGGGCGATGTGAACTAAAATGTTAGTTTTTATACAAAAAGGACCTGGGGGGTAGGAACAGTCAGACAACAAGACAAGTACAATGCAGAATCCACCTAAAATTAGTTTTTCCAGAACAATCTTTCAAATAAAAATTTATAGGTGAATATCAGTACTGTTACCATTTTGAGTTTATAGAAAATAAATCATAGGAGCTGTTTTCGATAAAATTAAAAAAAAAAAAATTCAGAAATATTTTCTGTAAATTCGCACTTCCGGTCAAAGAAAAAGCAGAAAAAAAAAGTGTCTCAAACTTATAATGGGCAACAATCAACAATTTTCTTAAAGTCAGGATTTTATATTTGTTATGAGTATGGAGGTTGGGGAAGCATTGGATATTTGTTTATATAATTCTTTTAAGAAAGGACAGTTTGAGAAAATCAAGCAAGTTCTCAGCATAGGCTAATTTAATTTCTAAAATATTAACTATAATGCTTGTTAATTAAAATAACATTTGACAAGAATATTATATGAAATTCATAGTAATAATAATCTAATAAAATAACATCATACCATAACAAATAACAATAGACCGTACTGAGCCGTCTGATTATATTATAGAACAAAATAAAAACAGAGAGTAGTTGAGGTTAGACGACTTTGCAAACACCTGCTGTGCCCACTTCTCTTGTTTGATATCAATAGATCATCATCATAGTTTTATATATCATAAGTAATGTAATAAGATCTCCTTGGCACTCTGCTATACTATGTATATATATACGTAGCTGATCACCAAGTCTATTCTATTGTCATCCATATATAATTTGTTTATATTAATAAGATATACGAACTTGAAATAATAATGCTAAACGTTCCTCTTGTAAACTGATGAGCTATGTATAAAGAAAAAATATACATTAGTATTATTAATGGGATGTAATAAAAATTTGATTGTTTTTCAATTAAAAATCAATTTTTTATTAAATGTTCAAAATATAACCAACCCATTATAATTAACTGATGTAAGCCTTCTTTCTGTCAGCTTTTGGATTCCTCGCCGATAGCATTCCTTGAATTTTGTATCAAAAAACTCCTGCACTCCAGTTTCATCTTCGGTAAAGTTTTTAAATTTTCCCCCCGTAAAGAAAGTGTGCCATGGACCGAAACAAATGGTAGTCGGATGGAGCTATTTCTGGACTACAGGGTAACTGTAAAAGAAGTTCAATGTCATCAAGTTTTTCAGTTTTTCTCTTTAGTTTGACGACGGGAGGTGTTTGGCTGGAACAAAACTTGTTTATCAAAACTGGATAATGTGGGGCATCTTTTGAGTACGTCAGTTGTTTGCAATAAAGATCAGTATTTATGGAAATACAATCAGGAATGAATTCGTGAAAACGAATACATAGGTGCAGAAAATTGTCTTTAGACAATGCTACTAATGAAACAAGTGCATGAATACTTGTGATTAGATTTGACTCGATACCTTTCCGTAAAGCCTCATCAACGTCACTTGATGGCCGCCTTGAACCTGTCTTACTTTCTAAGATCGTATCTATCACTAAAATTTTTAAACCGACGCTGGGCAGTATGCTAATCAGGGACATCTTCCCCTTCGATCTCACATAGAGCGTGCATAACTTCAGCGGTTTTACACTGTTTCTTCAGTATTGACGTGAAATTACTAATATATTGTAAGTTATGGTTTTCTATAAAAGCTCATAGATGAACTATTTGAAAGAGACATAATATGTACAAAAAACCCAACATAGTCTAAAGATTATAAAATATGTTTTTAAATTTTTGACAAATGTGGATGGATGAGTTTTAAAGTCCATGTAACTTCTTTAGTTAGAATAACGTCATTTTTCTTATTCAACCATTATTATTATTACTTTTAACAGTACATAGTGTAGTTATTACGGTAGTCAGATGCTGCACAGGAGGTGTGAATCCTGTGCTGCAGGAAATTTTGCTTTACCAGTTAACAGTATCTACTAAGCTAGTTAGTAACGCGCTGTTATTTTTCGAGGCACATGATTGCTCAAGCTTTACTTCTTTCACGGAGGATGTAGCACCTTATTATAGATCTTTGATATCAACAAGAGTACTTAAGATCTCTTAGTTTTTTGTTTATTATTATTATTATTATTATTATTTTTATTTCTGTAGATGTAATAAGTTACCTATGTACTGTTGTGTAGACATACATAATTGAATGACTTGCTACACAGTATTTCATTCCACTTAAATCGTTGTCGCTTTTATTTTTAAGGACATAACAATATCGGCATTACTTAGGAGATATATTAAATAGGAGTGCCTGAGGGAGACTTGATAAGCTTCAGGTCGTCTACCTTCGAATTTGTCTCGAGACCAGTTTGGTAACCTATTCCAGACCGGCCACGATTACATTGGAAAACACCTTGCATTGCTTTGGGATTGTGGTAACTCCCACTTGCATGTTATGTTTTTTGGAAGAGATTCAGCTGAGCATTTAAACACTCATGTACTGCACTTCAGGGCATTAAAGAAACCCTTTAAATCTGATGATGGCATAAAAGCGTCGTTATACTCAAGGACGTGTATGGCTGAAATGGGCGGCAATGCCTAGGCATAGGGAAAAAAATTAATTTGTGATTGCTTAAGATTACAAGTATGAATGATTCCACAGGTTGCATTAAAATTATTAGTATGATTTTTGAAGTTTGAACATCATTTTCATTTTTAAAAATTATTCTATTTCAAGTCTTTTCCAAAAAAATATTGCAACTTTATTTAAGAACTGTAGGCAATCGACTATGATTGATCAATGATTTTATAAATACTTTTTATTAATTTCATGAAAACATCCCTTGTAATTATAACGTAGTATATTTGAAAATGTGTAGACGGAGTGGTTAATAAGCCAAATACCTGCTTAGACGTAGATTTTATAATTTGGTCCGTCTAGGTTTGTACATTAGCTAGCAGGAATGTTGCAGATAGTGGTTGGGAGTGGTGGTTAACAGAGTTGAGAGTGCTACACCCAAGTAGTTGGTCAGATCGACTTACGCTATTGAAGTCTCATGGCTAATATAAGAGTCGGCATTAATATTCCATGCTATTGTTAAGCTGAAATATACTCAGGGAATAATATCCCTGAAGAAATAGCTAGTTTACTTTTCTCCGAGAAGGATTCCCAATCGTTGTCAAGTATCATCTCGTTATAAGGAAAAGTTGTTTTACATCAAGCTTTTCTGGGCTGCATGGAATTTTTTAATATCTTTTTTAATATGACTTTTTTGTGATGATAATAAATATGTTAACAATACAGAGGAAATTTGTACAATAGGAAAGAAATGGAAACTTAATCTCATTTCCTTTTTAGATATCCTGTTTATATAATAAACCTCATGGCTGTCCATTACTTTGCTAATCATATCTCTCAGAATATCGATTATGACCAAATAATGATTGCCTGATAATACCATGTTAATCAATATTCTTTTTTATTATATTGCTTATATTACTAAAGCAGAGATCCTTTATTTTAAATGAATAAAGTGAATGTATTTTTAATTTATTTTATGCTGACTATTCTATTTCTTTTATCTTCTACTTTCCAGCACTTCAATCTCTAAATATAACTTACTTTTTTTCATTAAATAGTTTATTTTCCATTCGAATACATTTATTTTATTTATTATTTATAACACTAATTTTATATTATGTTTCAGTTATCTATTTCTATAATTGCATTGTATTAATTATGTTTCTTTTATTTTCTTTTTTACCATACTCATGTAACATGTAGATTTTTTTTTTTGCATAAATTAATTCTGAATTCTGCAATTTTGTGTGGAACGTTTAAGGAGGCTATTATTGTTATATTATTATTATTATTGCGCTTTTCTTATGTTTATTGTAGCAGGTTTATTGTATTTATTGTATTGTAACAATTTATTCTATTACTAGCTAACCCGACCACGCTTCGTTGTGGCTCAGTCTGATTTTTAGGCTTAACCATGCGTGATTTTGATAATTTGTTTCGATGCTTTGTAATACCTTGTCTACTAATTCTTCTTTTGAATGTAAAATGTTGCAGAAATTAGATGGGAAGGTGATTTTTCCCGTTTCCGGATTTATAGGAGCAGTGCCGTTACTGAGTTCGGGTAATTGTCTTGAAAATATGGCAGCTGTTGGATCGTCTTGAAGTTGAAGTCTCATATTAGTTGTTAAATGAATTTTTTTTATTGTGCTCCAAAGAGTTGAATATTTCAAGGAGGCATGCAATTCATCAGCTGGTGTTGAGCGAGGTATCACTGGAAGCGTTTGCCTGAAGTCACCGGCGAGTAACACCAATGCTCCACAAAATGGAACCTGATTATTTCGCAAGTCTTTCAATGTATGGTCTAATGCTTCTAAGGACTTCTTATAAGTCATTGTACACTCATCCCATACAATGATTTTGCACGCCCAAAGAACCTTTCCCTTCCTGATGTTTTAGAAATGTTACATGTCGGGTTGTCTGTGATGTGCATGTTTAAGACATGACAGTTTGGGAGCTGAATGCGCTGTTCTACCTCCTTCCACCAACTTAGCAGCAATACCTAAAGAAGCAAGTGCTAACGCAATATGGCCGTTTGAACGGATTTTAGCTGGGAATTTCCCGTTTCCGTGGGAACTTCAGAATAGAGGTACTTATAAGTAGTTGAGAAAGAGGTTCAGAGCCGCCATCGCAACGCGTCTGAATCTGTCCATTTCTGCCAACCTCGCGTAACGCTCGGAGAAGTTCCCGTTTCCGTGGGAACTTCGGACTAAAAAGTATATATAAACACTCTTATATTGAAATGCAACGTTGTGTGAAAATTTCAAGTCAATCCATCAACTACTTTTCGAGTTTTGCGGCCACAAACATACGGATGCTGAATTTTTATATATATATAGATAATAGATTATAAACATTAACACAATAATAGAAAACACTGGGGCACTTTTTTGCCAAATATGTAATGACAATTTTACTGTTAATATAGTTATACCCGTAATTCTTTTTTTTCTTTTTTTTTTATCACATATAGAATGATAACTGCCGTTATCCTTTGACGTACAGTAGCTTCTTGATGTAAGATATAACTAGTCTGTCTGTCTGTCTCACTCTCTCCTTCACACCCTCTCATACTTACTTATTTCATGTACCGTTTTGACCAATTCCATTTCTGCTTGTCTAATATAACAAAAGAAAAAGACCGTCTCTCTCTTGACATTAAAAAGAAAATTTAGTATGTGGACGTTTCCTTTTGTCCCTGTATTGATATTAGATTTGTAGTAAATATATAAAGTAATATTTTTAATGTTTTTCTTTTTTTTTTGCTTTTAAGAATTTATACCGTTATATTTTCAGAAGACTATGTCGGAATTTTTCTTGAAAGTAAACAATATTTTTATAAACGAACACCGCACATTTTACGAAAGCCAGAACATTTATTGTTGGATTAACTGTAAATTTGTATTATATAAATGAAAAATTCAGAGGTTGACAGATTAACCTTATTTAACCATACTGAACTACATATTTCTTCGAAATTAAGTAGAGGTAGGGATAGATGTTGAATAGGCACAAATAAGGGAGTAGTTGACAATATTTAGAACTGAGGTACTTTATTTCAAATACCTACTTAGCGTTACCGTAATTTAGGCCTCTTCAGAATGAGACAGAGTAGGGCAGATAACTCTCCTATTTATTAAAGTTTTTTTTTCATTTATGGATCATAGATACAGATATTAATTATTCGCTTAATACCCACCGTTTCCTTATTAGTACACCTTGTTAGGATCTAAAGTTACAATTAAAACTATTTAACGCATCAATAATTAAACGTGTACAGTTTTCATTCTTATTATTCACCACAATTTGGAACCTATATCCATTTTCTATATAATAAATTACTTAACTATATTTAAACTATAACAAGTAGGAACTAGCCAATTCAAACATCTGAAAGAAGAGTTAGTTTACAGGCTTGTTTATAGAAACTGACAAGAAAGAAGAAAAATAGTACCATTTATAAACATACCATATAATGTTTATACATATTATCTGTGTTATATATATGTTACACGATCTTTGTATAAATAAATACTGTTTGTGTGTTTTCAGGTAAGGTTTCTATAGATTTATAAGTTCCTGTTATTTGAGTTATTGTGGTTCCGCTAAGAAACTGCCTTGGTAAATAATGTGATTTCATGACAAAGGGTTCCTTCCACCATCAGAGACCTTTTCCGTGATAGCCCTGCTTCTTTCCTTCCACCTTTGCCAAACATACCAAGAACTTCAAACCATTGCTGGCTGGGTTTATATAACAGGAATAATATATCGATACCGAGTTAGAGGTAAAATATTGTCTAAAATTTCTGTTTACATATGAAATAAGATAGTTGAATGGAATATATTGCTTCTTTTTCTTTTCCTTTAACAAAAATCTAAGAATTAACTGAATTATTTGCAGATGATAACACAGATGCAAGAGAAACTTAGAAAAGTACATTGAAATCTACCCTGCAATACATTATTGCATAATCATTTGGACAATAAGACAAGAAGATCTCATTTATTTGCGATGTAATCCATGGACAGTATTGGGGAGATCCTTAGCAATGGATTAGAAGTTTCGCCTAAAATATTTAAGGTATTGTATTAAACAGGATTTAATTACCTCCGTATCGTATTTTATTTTTATTTTTTTTATCAGATACATAGTTTTAGATGTCAAAATAGCTTATAGTATTTCAACAAACAGAAACACTAAATAAAAACAATGTGGTATGTAACATATTCACACAACTTTCTCTTTACTGCTGTTTTACAAAATTGTAATAATTGATAAATTTTTTTCAAACATAATTTTCACTAAAAGTTTGTCTACAGTATTTATATCAACGGGAGAAATCTTGCTTACATATAAAATAAATTGAAATTTTTGCAAGTCATAAGTTTTATTTAAGTTGTTGCAAATTTAATTTGAATTCAAGAGTTTCAATCATATTCAGAGAGCTTTAAAAACTTAAGTAATGACAATAAATTGAAGAACCTATGTATGACATTAATAAATAAGAAAAATTCAGCGTAACTTTGGATGGAAATGATGATTTAGTAAAAGAGTTTATATCAATATTAAATTTGGTTGAAGAAATTATATATATTAAGAAATCAAAATAAAATAACTGAATGCCGAAAAATAAACGCTAAAGAAGAGAAACCCTAAAATATTAAAACAAGTAATAAACAACAATTGCATACACTAATGGTTTCAATCATCAGGATTCACAGTAGTACCTACACAATTACACAACAAACATTTCTTTAATAAATTTCTTCAAGTAAGAAGAACAAAAAAAGAAACGACTAATAATAATAATAATAATAAATCTTGTCTATGCTATCAACGTTTTGCTACTCATCATCATTTTCCATGAAGTACCAACACCAAAATTTTAGATAGAAAGATTATTTAAGACGGGGAGAGATATTACATTTGGATGGGATTGTGCATTAGTAGCCGTATGTGCGTCACTGGTTATGTTTTCTCTCCATATCTTTCATTCTATTATAGTCAAGTAATGTCCCTATATTATCATGAGAATTTTCACGGTCTCTGGATTTTAAATGGTCAACGAACTTCATATATGGACATCATCATATTCTTGAATTTGTAACGCTACATTGCCTTACTATAGTAAGCATGAATGTTTTAACAATACTCATCTAACTACTAACATACAGTCCGCCATATTAGATTTCACACAATTCAAATTATCTATTAAATTAGCGTTATTTATTTCATATTTCATATAACCATTCCTCTAAAATTATGAATTTAAAGACACAATCACTCACATCTATCCTCCTTTTTCTTTTATCACAGCAAAGTCTAGCTGGACTTGGCCTTCTCCCACAAAGTTTCAATGCTTCCGTTTCTTTTCTATCGTCTTGGAATTTCCATTCGTGCTAAATCGTCTTCGAGTTCCTGAATTCTACGCACTCGGGTTTTCTTCGTGGGCGCCTGCTAACCGCATCGTCATCATCATATGCCATTCTATACAAATATTGCCCACCTTAGCTTAATTTTCCCACCAGATCTCAAGGAGGCAGTTAGGGGGAGGCAGAAAATGCAGTTGTCAAACAGATCACGGTAAATATTCACACATTAATAACAATGAATTAATCCTTAATATTTGTGAATTGAAATAACTAAGTGAAAATTTTTGAAACATGTCACCCAATAATTTTCGATTTAGGACCATATCGAACCGCGACCATAAGTTTATGTACTCTATTCAGCAACGCCCCTATTGATTTAGAATAAAATGTTTCAACAACTTTTATTTTATTTTACTTCTTTGACTTCAAGTAGCCAGGGAAATTTATAATTCGAAGATATTAACGTTTTCAAAAATATTCAAAAACACCGACTACTGGTATAATATTAGGTGATTATATATCTATAATATGTAGTTCTATATATCTACTTACTATAAAGGATGGTTAGAGAAATGCCGCTTTATTATTTGCCATATATTATGTAACTTGGATATTTTTCAATAAAAATTTCAATTACGGTTGTGAGATTTCTGTTAAAATGATCATTTTTTTACTTTACGTTAAATATTTTCATTATTTCCTAGATCTAAGGAGGGAACGGCCCCTATTACCCCTTGGCTATCTCCAGATTTGGTATTCCAAATAAGATTTGTTTAATCAACTTTTTTTACGATTTCTGAACACTTTTCTATCCTTCATAGGTCGAAATATTATCCTCAACACCTTCCTCTCCGAGCAATTCACCTTTCCTCTGCAGTTACTAGATCAAAGTCTCATCAAGACACTTGAGTCGTATTATAAGGCAATTTTCGCATTTCTCAATATTCTTTTATACAGAAGAATCAGATGTAGGGCTGCTGCAATTTTATTTCCTGCTGCGATTCTCCATTAATGAGAATCAGGACTAAGGTCATTCGTGTTTGAGAGAACCAACCCACTTACTAGTGTAAAGATATTTATCCTAATCTGCAAGTCACTGAACGTTTTCCATTGTTTTGTTGAATAAACTATATTTCTATTTATTTTCATTAACTTCGAACGAAACTCCACTGCTTCTCCCTACAATTTCACAATGAGCACCGTGATTTGCACTGTTGCAGGTTCTTTTATTAATACCAGCCATCCGCATTAACAAAGATTTGGGATAAACGGTTGTAAACATTATATATCGGGTTTATGGATACTATCCATAAATGGGTGTATTATAAAACCAAATTAAAGAATACTGATAATGGATCTTCTTGTCTTAACCTTACTTCTTCTGGGAATCCCTGCGAGACACCTCCTTTCACTCTATCTCACCACTTTATACACTCACTTATGTACACTTTATAGTTATGTACTCTCTGAGTTCAAACATTGACATAATAATTAGGATACACTATTGAACAAGATTGCAGTGATTTGGCTTCTTGGCCACTTTTATCTTAGTATTGGTTAGGTAATGATTGATAAGGTTATCTAGATGATATACACTCTACAGGTCTCTGTAGATTGTTATAGAGGATTATTGCATTGCGACCTGTAATTATTGCCCACAAGTCTCTTTAACTCCACAAAAATGAATTTTGTCAACAAAATCTTATTTATACATGAATGATTGATTATGTATAACTTCATACTTTTTAAAGTTAGATACGATTTTAATAATTCATTTCACAGCATTCGAAAATATAAACATGGCTCAAAGGGATTTATCCTGAAATAAGCAAATTACAAATTGAAAGTAAATTGTCTTTCTAATTCTACTTTTTTAAAATAAAGTGTACAGATCATGTCAGAAGGTGATTGTAGCTGTCATTGGCTACGTAAGACGATAATCTCAGCTATATATCAGCACTGCAGGCCCCATCAGCTATGTAAAATTTTGAAATGCAGTTTTCCAGTAATATGTATAAAATAGCTGTACATGAAAACAAATGGAGAAAAGTCGTTGGATTTGTGCGTTGATGCTGTTTGTGAACAGCATAAATCAAAGAATTAAAAAAAACTAAAGATTTTCAAACTTGAAGATCGTTTGGAAACCATCAGGTCCGCTACCACGAAAGTGTTGAAAATCCGTCAATCTGAAGTCCTAACTTAGTGAAAGTTTGCCCAATTAAACCAATGCTATCTGAATTTGACTTATAGAACACTTTGCAGCCTTTTTCTATCCCTGGTAGTTTAAGAAGTGAGCTAAACTTCTCATGAAGTCCAAGTCCGCGGAAACCCCCAAAAACTTTTTTTTCAAATAAAATATGAACTTCTATTAACTATTCTCAACAACAGTTTCATTATGTAATTAATACAAATGTATACTGCAATTTAAAAAGCAATTTCGAAAGTAGAACTTTCAATCACCGATTTGCTTCAGACTCGGAATTTTTGCGCCACATTTGATGGCTGTCTATGTTAAATAGGTGGTAGAACCCTATAGTACATTGAGATGACATTTGAGAAGGAAATTCTAACCTACCCCATCTTCAAAATCCCACCTAAAATCAGTTTTCCTTTTCACAAAAATGTTTCAAATAAAAAAATGATAGACCGATATATGGTAATGAAGAACAACGTTTAAGGTAAATCGTTGCAGCTGTTTTTTGGGAAAATTGCAAAAAATTAGAAAAATCCAATTAGTAAATATTACTTCCAGCTTAAGAAATTTTGACTAAAGCCCTTCCTTCGGAGTCCCTGGTAACATCCAACTAGATATACCGTTTTCATCCACTCTAGTTGAACCACTCTTTTTTACTTAGGAGATCTCAAAAATACTTATTTTCAATGGTTCAATTATTTTCGCAAGAATTTGTCGGGTGTGTAAGGTATGTATGTGATGTATACACAGTCTTGTTGCAAAAAGTGCAAATAAATAGAAATTTTAACCAACACTTTCGAAGTTTATAAGTCTTGAAAATAACTTCTCATCTCCAGCTTTTACAAAGAATATGTAAAAGTTAAAATCATTCTCCTCTCATTAACTTCCATTCACCATAAAATTCTCCAAAATTAAAAAAATAATGGATTATTATTCTTTAGTAATTACAGTCCACAAAAAAGGAATATCCCACCGATGTAATTATTTGTATGAGAGAGATATATGTATATATATATATAGGTAAAGGAAATTAGCCGTTAGAAAGTAGAGCATAAAAAACAATGTCCATTGTGGGATGTACTCTTTATTCGGGAAAGTTACACTTAATTGTTGCAGTTATTATCCTAGTTCTGAATACTACTCTCAGGAGTGTTAATATTGAATAGGATAATGTTTCGAATTAGAGTGAAAATCAAGATCAAACTTTATTATAAGGAGGTGAAGTTGTTCGCGTCCGAGAGCGTTCTCATCTGGATATACGAACACAATTAAACTGGATAACTAAACGAATAACATCAATCGCGCCGCGGAATGGCTGAGTAGCCAGTCATGGCGTAGGAAGGAAAAAAAAGATCAAACTTATGCGACTGATATTATAACAAGCTTGTAAGTATTTAATGATATATTCATATTTAAAATAATAACCGTGCTTGAATGATATTACTCGACATTCTCTATGTTGCACTGTCCTAACCTGCCCAAAAGCTGGAAATGTTCAGGCCAAAAAAATTGATGGGTTATTTTCAAGAGTTTCTGCCCAATATATAGATATATATTTACATTTTGCAAGGTGTATTATCGGGTCATTAGAGAGGATCTTAAATAAGATCTGAAATATCTGCAAGAAATTGATGTGGTTTTCATTCAATAAGATCCTGACAGAGAAGCGAATAGCTCGCTGAATAGAGAAGACTGGTAGCGCGTTGGACTCCCAAGCGGGTATCCCAGGTTCGAGTACAAGTTATATCCTTAGATTTTTTCCTCTTAGGTTTCTCTACAGCTCACTGTCTGAGTTAGACAGAACAAGTCCGGAGGATTTATTTATTTACCTATGCTTTGTTCATATGGAATTTAATGGCTTTTAATCCTCTTTTATATCAACTATTTAATTTTGGTCTATTTTCTAGTTGGACCAGCAAACTGGTGTTGATTCTGTGAAATTTCTTTCGAAGATATCATCGTAGAATATGAATCACATGAAAGAAATGATGGTGAGCTAAAAGGAGCAGATCTTCATCAGAGGTAGAACCAAAGAAAAAAACTTCTCAATGGGAAAGTTAATTTTTTCTGGTTTTGCGGGATCAAGTAAAAATTAGATCAAAAGTAAATAGCAAATAAGAACTCGTCTACCTCAATATGACGATTCTTGAAGTAGGGATGTTTTGGGGATTCTGGGGGAACGGTAGCTTTCCTATAAAGTACCACTTCGGAATAATATATCGTTTTACCACCTACATAATATTAATACACATGTGAGTATTGATAGTGTGGTCTCACCAGGCATGGTTAAATCACAACACAGTATTAAGACGAACAATCTTTTTATATTTTTTATTTTTAACACCCAAAGTTACACATCTGATATTTATTATTCTACTAGAAAGTTATAGCAATCGATACCTACAAATCGATGTAGCTGAACACAGTACAGTACTCCCCTCCTAGTAGGAAAGGAGTGACAAGAACGACAAAAACAGAAAAAAATATATCAATAAGGTTCGTAATCGGCAAAGTTAGCAGGAAAATGGATCGAGCGTCCGCTTCGGGTATGAGTAGACGTTTTGCGGTCCTTTGGTCTTGAAGCTGCTGGCAGGACTGTCTGAGACTCCTCCTTGCCCGTGTGTAAGGGCGGAGCATTATCTGGATCATTGATTGTGTGGCCGTTAGAAGAAGGCTGTAATATTATTTGAGCCACTAAGGTGGCGAATGTTTGTGGAAAACTGGGAAATGAACTCTAGGTGGCGAGTTTGACGTGGGGAAGATTTTTCAGGTTTTTGATCGAAGGGGATAGTGAGGGGTTTATGATCTGTAAGAATCAGCAATTCTCGGCCTTCTTTCATATCCCGACAGTGTTTGACTGCGGAATAAACTGCTGTGGTAGACGTTGTAGCTGCATAGATTTCAATAGGTCATTTCCCACCTTACTGCCACCGAGCTCCCTCATTTGTCTAAGGAGCTGAGACGGAGTTCTGTCACCTAGCTCAACCTCAGTGAGTAATCTCTGGAGGTTTTTTTCTTCACTGTCTGCGAACGCTTTAATTAAGGCTGTTTTTATCGCAGGGTATTTATCCTGATTCGGAGGATTGGTTATTATGTCACTCACTTGTTCTAACACGTCACAATCAAGTGTACGTACAACATAGTGATAATTTGTAATGTCCCTGGTTCGACTTGGATAAACCATAAATGAGGTTTGTTCCTCCAAAAAGGGGGAATTTTTACAGCCACTTTCGACACTTCGGCAGTTACTATGTTCATTTTGATATTGGGGGTCACCAATTGTGGTATCACCAGGCAGGCATGGTTAGATCACAACTCCGTATTAAGATGAACAATCTTTTTATATTTTTTATTTTTAACACCCAAAGTTACACATCTGATATTTATTATTCTACTAGAAAGTTATAGCAATCGATACCTACAAATCCATGTAGCGAACACACTACGATAGAATTCCTAATTTGAAAAATTCGTCTTATCAGAAGTGTGACTTTATAGAATAGGATTTTAGGTTTTTTGGAATTTTATCGAAAACGACTATAACGATTTCCTTTAAACTTGGTAGGCTAACTTCATAGATAGAAACCTATTACTTTTATTTGAAACATTTCTCTCTAAAAAAAAAAAAAAAATTATTTGGGATAGTTGTACGAAATTTATGGCGTTAATTTCCAATTTTAAATTTGTTGTCGGTTCAGTGTTTTTAGAGCGCTCTATTTAGACCATGATATAGTCATTAGTACTCTACATGTTGTGGTTAGGTCCGCAGAGCTGGAAAGCATCAAAGATATTTTACGTGATAGTCTGCTTATGCAAACATGCATAGAACAAAATCAGTTTGTAGTCGATGACCACAATATCTCTGATAGTTCTCTGCCCCCCAAGATTACTAGGGTAGATACTTGTCCCTCACCAGCTTTATATTTATCTTAGGATAAATAGGTAAAATTGGAGTTTAAAGAAAATTTGTCATATATTATTATATAATATTGTATTAAATGGAGCAAGTGAAAGTCATATGAGTGTTTTATACCAGATTTTTTTTATTATAAATGTGCACACAATTACCTTGTGAAGCTGGTGCAGTTGTAATTTGATGGCAGATGGCAGGAGTGTTCAGATAAGGTAAATTATTTCATCTATGGTTTTATCCGTCCATTGCGTGCCTCATTTTGTTGGTACTATTTCAAAAATAATTATTTCATTTTATCAATTTACCATTCTACTCCATTGTATTTCTGTATCAAATTTTTCATTTATAAATTAATTCAGATCTGAGGAAAATTGGTTATAAGCTATTGCAACAGTAGAGGTCCTCTTTGGCAAGTTTCATCTTGAAATTTAAGGACAATTCTTCCAATTACTTGATTCATACTAAAGACTAATCTCAATTAACCGATATTTCTGAAACATTTTGCATGAGGTTTATTTATAATTCTATATTCTCTTTGGTTTTATTGAATGGTATTTTGAAATTTTTGTAAAAATCGCGAGCAGTAGCAAAATATTCCTTCTCATTTCTTGGTACTTCTGCCACCTAACGTCAACTTATTGTACTAACTTGGCTCAACACAACAAAAACATTAAATCACAACAAATCGTAAAGTATTCAGATTATTTACCAAACAATAAAGGCACATCTGTACAATATTTTGGCATAATTATAAATGTATTGTTTTGTGCTGTGTTAGGTATCAGCTGAGATAAATATGCACTGAGCCTTCTTAAGAAAATGGATCTTTATAAATTTATTCCATTATCTCTATATTCTATTGTCATCGACTATACTGTGGGCGGTAAGTATTGGTTTCAGAATTAATTAGTTCTAATTTTCTTTTCGTTTGCTATCAAGAAAGCAAAATTTGAATCTAATTGGATGAAAGAGAGCTGGAAATAATTGATTTTACATACCATTTTTCTAGTATTGTAGTTATTAGGAGAAAATCACATAAGTTAAAGCAATAAGACCTACTAAGTAATATTCATAAAATAAATTCGATATTATTTGAATGTATAAATTTGATATTATTCGATAGTATTTATTTATTTGTATCTCAAATTTATTAATTTGAAGTATCTCAAATTCCTAGGTTTCATATTATGCTATCAAAGCCCTGAGAACAGCATAAACAAAGTCGTTGTGGATTTCAACTATTAAATTTATTTTCTTTTTCTTTTTTCTTAGAAAACGAATGAATCTTGTTTTAATATACTTTTTTTTTTATATGTGTATTTTACATCAGAAGAGGGAATGTGGTAGCTCCTTTCACACATCGAATTTCCTAATCTAACGGTTATGAAGGCCGTGGAGAAACTCTATTGTAGATATTTTAAAATAGATCACGTACTTCTAGATGGTTATAGTAGTGTTGATTAACTATAATGAAATGAACTTTCTATATCAACACGGTTGTCATCCTTTTATGAAAATTGTTGACAATCTCGATGAAAGTCATTACTTTCTTGACTAGGATATGTCTATGAGGCACGCGTTGGCGAACCTAATGTACACATTGTTAGACATACAAGGGAGCGTGCATAATTTCTTATTTGTTCATCCTCTTCATATTCCTTAACGAATGAAGTGATGATTTAGTCCTTTTTAAAACAGGAAGTTAATCATCTGTTTTTGACAGGCAAATTTATGGTGAAGTGCCAGCGACCTGCTTATTTCAATATTACATACTTCAATAAGTCAATCCTTTCGAAGATATATCGTTATTAGGATATAGGTAATTTCATCAAGTAATTGAATAAGAAAATTGAAGAATTTTGAAATCAGTGACACTTCATCAATTATAGTGAATTTTTATATATTATCCAGTAACTGTGGTTACGCCTCATGGTTAGTCCCACTCTTACTCTTAGAAAGGGCCTTATGAACTTGCCAAATTTCGTAATTGAATTTTCATAAGAAATACGTGTTTGAGATTCCCTGAACGAGAAAAAAAATGTTATTTTTAGTGATGATCTCTAGTCCTCCTTTCTTACTGATGTAAATTTATTTGTTGTACAAAATATCTCAAAAGCTGACAAAGAGCTTAAACTTGATATTTCCTTTAGGTACCACGACCATATTTTGACCGTAGTCTCAGACAAAGTATATGAACCGCAAGTATTTAAAGAGTGGCGACATCAGCTTCTTAAAACTTATTTCAAGATATTATTTTCTTACATATTATACAGGGGAATTAAGTATGGTTACAATGACCAAGTTTGAAGAAAAACTGTTAATCGAAAATAAAGGTTCGATATTCAGAATAGGTTTTCAGTTTTTCCAAAAATAAGTTTTCTCGAAAACTACTCCAAAGATCAATCCTTAAGGGGAAACGATCTCAGTAACCTAAATCTTCCAAAGTAATCCAGTACTGTTCAGTTGTCCTAATCTAAGAACTCAAGCAATCTGTTATTAGATGAATGACTGCTATCTCGTCTATATTGCAAACTCTGTCAAAGGAATCTTTGTAAGCCTCATTTCAGAGGCTAACAAATTTTTTCTTTAAACTACAAACTTCTGTAAGGAATTCAATCACTGTATCTCCGGTGTTTCACATAAGTCTGTAAAAGACACCCAGTATCTTTATCATCGGCTTTGTTTGTACTCCGTCAGTTTTTAGAATTGCTGAAAACGCTGCGATGAATGCTCTGATGCTAGATAGAAAGTGACTCGGTAGTCTCGAAAATAAAGAGCATGCCTAGTTTAGTCAACCTATTTGCCTCGCCAAATAGCTAACTATTTACTCCTTACCAACGGTACGATTCCCAAATGTACTAATACAGACAGTAAAAGGACATTCTCAAAGGAAGAGGCCCCTCCTGTTAGTGATCAACCAATTTGTTAATACCAATGTGTTTTTAATTTAAAAAAAACATATGTATGCGTTGTAACTTGAATTGTAGCTATGCAGTGTGTGTTTTTCTTTTGTAGTTTTTTGTAACTAATACATATATATTTCTGTGAATGCTACTGTTCTATTTTATTTATATTTTCCAACAGGTTATGGGCTCAGTTACTTGAAGTTTTATTATTTTGAATATTTTGTTGAAGTATTGAAGTTATTTTTCAAGAGTTGGTTTATTATAACTTATCTATATTTAATTTTTTGGTTTAATGCAAAATGGAAAGTAAAGTAAGTTTCACTAAATTGAATGGACAAAATTTCGATGTATGGAAATTTAAAATGGAAATGTATCTTAGTGAAAAAGGTTTGTGGGATATCTTGCTTAAGGAAAGACCTATGAAAGGGAAGGAAATGTCTAAATGGGATGATAATGATAGATCGGCCAGAGCCAAAATTGTTTTATGTGTAGAAGATAATCACCTAATTCATATAAAGCATGAAAAAACAGCATAAGGTATGAGGGAAGCATTAATTAACGTTTATGAAAGAAAAACTCTTAATAAGAAATTATTTTTGTTGCAAAAATTTGTATAGTATGAGATATGATAAATCATTGGGCACGAACGAATATTTGAATAATTAATTACAAGCCTTGAAGGTCGTCCAAAGAACGAACTCAATTTAAAATAAGTTAAAGGAAAATTAATTGAAACATCTTAGCGTAGGCAAGAAATATTAAAAGAAAGTGATTCCCAAATTGCATTAAAATCTTCAGTAAAAGGTCAAAATTCTCAAACGCAAATTGTGGAACAACATAAGGTAAATGAACGACTTTGTGATTACTGCAATAAACCTGCTCACATCAAACGCTTTTGTTATGATTTAAACAATAAACAGAGAAAATACATTGCAAAGAGAATAACGGAAGATGAAGCTAAAGATTGCAATGAGAAAGTAGATGAAATATATCTATGGGTTGCAGATAATGGCAATAAGTCAAAATGGTACACAGATTCAGGAGCGTCGAATGACAAATACGAACGATAAAAAAAATTGTATTTGTTGTTTTGAACGTAAAAATGGAAAAGTTAAAATAGCATGGAGATTTGTTGGATGTTAGAGGACGGATGTGTTCTGAATGACGGAAGTATTAAAAAATCCCCAATTACTGGGGGTTCTATATGTACCTGATTTAGATTGTAATTTGTTATCGGTAAAATATTTGGACGAAAGTGGGTATTTTACAACTTTTGGTGGAAAAAAATGTTTAATCAAGAAAAATGATGAAGTTGTTGCAGAAGGTGATCTAGAAAATGGCTTATACATATTGGCTTGTTATGAAGAGGCAAATAAAACTGAAACAGTAAATGGACATGAAAACTGTATTCCACATGTGGCACCGACGTTTGGTCATCGCGATCCTCGCGATATTTTACAATAAAAGGCCTTTAATCTCGTGGATGGTCTGAAGCTGGATGAACGTAACAGAAAAGAAATGTGAATGTGCTTGAAAACAAAAATGACACAAAAACCTTATCCACAGAAAAATAGGAACGAGCTTTAGAAGTAGGTGAATTGTTTCCTGCGGATATTTGTGGCTCAATGGTAACGTTGACTCCTAGTAAAAATAGGTATGTGGAAACTCAATTTGCTGATAAATCTAGATATCTAACGGTATGCCTTCTAAAGGGTAAAAATGAAGCAGGGGACGAAATTAAAGAATTTATAGTTTTTACCAAATATGATAATGCACTTCGAAAAATTATAGGATCCTTATTATATTTGGCAACCATATTGCGTCCAGATATAACAACCGCCGTGGGTATTCTTTCTAGGAAAGTTAGCAAACCAACAGAAAAATACTGGAAAGGCGTTAAGCAAGTGGTAAAATACTTAAAAGGGACTGAAAATATTAAACTTAAATTAAATGTAGTAATAACAAAATGGAAATTTTCGTGGATTCTGATTGGGCAGGATCAGTTGAAGACCGAAAATCAGCCACTGGATATGTCATAACATTTGGAAATGTAACGGTTACCAATCGGAAATTTGGAAAGGGAGTTACAAGTCGGAAACAAATCTGTTTCATTGTCCTCCATTGAGGCAGAATTCATTGCTGCATCTAAAGAAGGAATTGACGTACGATACACTTTCATTAAGGATTAGTATAATAAGAATATGATCAAGTTAAATTATTGTGAATCTCAAAAAATGTCACACATCATTTTTATTGTTTTAAGACAAGATTTCTTGAATTCGAAAGAGACTTGGCTTCGATGAAGTATCGGTTGAGGTGGGGTGTTAGTGATCACCGATTTGTTAATACAAATGTGATTTTTAATTAAAACAAAAAACATATGTATGCGTTGTAACTTGAACTGTAGCTATACAGTGTGTGTTCCTTTTACTTTTGTAGTTTTTTGTAACTAATATATATATATATCTGTGAATGCTACTGTTCTAATTTATTTATAGTTTTCCAACACCTACAATCTTGTAGAAGATTCTAACATCAGTTTGGAAGAGAAGACGCAAGAACTTTAGTGCCTATACAAGCAGCTGATAAACATCTTTTAGATATGCTTACGCTCATCCGAGGTATAGTCGTGTTAATTGATCTCAGAAAGATAAGACACAGAAGTCGTAAATTGACACCATAATTCGAAAAGGACATAATCACCTTAATGCTTTATATGTTATACAGGTCTAGACTTTTCTGAAAACATTAAAAAAAAAAATTTACTATTTATATTTTTTTTAAATAATAATTTCTCTAAAATATTTATGAATAAACATATGTTAATGCAATCATACAAATCCAGATGGAAAAAGGCTCTTGCACTAAGCTTTTTATTTTATCAAAGTATCCAGTAAAACTTTATTCATCAATTTGTTAAAAATATTCAGTAACAAGAAATGTAAGTGCGACCGTTGTATTACAGTGAAATTCATTTAAAGGAGTATTCAATGTTGTCAATTACAGTTTAAATAAGAAAAAAACATCAACAAAGAAATAGAGGGGTCTAATTTAGTAAGAAAATTACAATACTATTGTTTCAATTTGATCTTGCTTTCTTCGGACTTTTGTTTTGCCATAAATGAAATGAGTGCACATCCGAATGAATCCCAAAATAGTTTTCATACTGAAGATTTTGGTCTTAAATATACGGAACCACAGATACATGGATCAAGATTTATGAGAGCAATAAAAAGGGATAATTTAAGTGTAAAATCAAAACTTACAAATGAAACAATTGATCATCATCATCAACATCATTTACTTAATCAGCAACAACAACAACAGCAACAACAACAACAACACCAACACCAACTCAGCCAAGGGTCATCGCAAGAAGATCAAAAGGAAATGCAAGTAGGTTTAAGATATCATGATGATATAGTGGAAAATGCGCACATTACAAGAAGAGCTAAAAATATTTACAGCGATAATGAACATATTGTTAGACCTTTGCCGACAAATCTAGAAGAAACATTAATACCATCTACTGTTGAAGAACCACCCTGTATAAACAATAAATGTCCGAATTTATATCGCTGTAGTAGATGTAAAAAACCATTTACTAGTACAAATCCACCATATTTATTATTGAAACGAGATAAAACAACCACTACTGATGAAGGTATATGCATGAAATCTATTAAATTTGCTAATAACACTTTTAGTGCCGGCCTAGCAAAAGATAATGTGGTACGGATATCCATACAGATAAATGTCACCTACTATTTTGCCATTATATTTTTCAGTTTAATGCTTGGTATGTTCTTTTACTATAATATTAGTGATTTTATTAAGATCTTCAAGAGAATGGGTTTTGACTACTTTTTAAAACATAAATGAAACAATGTTGCAGACAAAAAATAAAAGATTATTAAATTAAATAAAATGATCTTCGAGAGTACTCCATCAATACATCTTTCACTAATTTTTACTTATTTTTTGTTATTGTAAAATGTTCTGAAAAAAGAAACAACTAATAAAGCTTGCAACAAATAGTAATTTTTTATTAAAGTATAATTATTTTATATAATTTAAAATAAAAAGCCTCTGTATGGCGTACAAAGTGAAAATAAAATTTTATTATATCCTAACATATACTTAAAGCATTCACACATACATACATTTTTAGATTTAAACAAAAAAAACTGTAATAAATGAAGGAATGTGCACAAGGAAAGTAAAATTGTTGAGATCAGAAATAACTAAAAATAATGTGAAGGTAGATGTGAAAGTATGAAAATATTTAGTAAAACCATATTATTTTGTTGATATTTACTATTGCTTGCTTTTACATAGAAAAACTAAATAAAAATGGCACTTTGGGTGACCAGATTATGGAATTTTGAATTCTAATTTACGAAACTTAAAGAAAAAAAAAACTTAATGAAGCATCCATATTAAACTTATTTTCTAAAGTAATTATTAATTTTCAAGAAATTAAGTAGAGTTTTATGTTTCAATGAACTGATTATGAAAATTAAATTTATTCCAGTAATACAATAATTTTTTTTAATAAAATAAAGTATTCAGTACATAAAAATCTGAACAACCCTTTTCCATTTATATTATCCAAACATAATTTCGATGTTATATTCCTTTTTTCTCTATATTTTGTGCTCGAAAATCCTCTCTTTCTGGCTTACTCCACTTGCAGAGCTGGCCTGGGCATTCTTCTTTCATCCATCTTTTACATCACCTCAACACTGTTAAAAAATTTTCACATTTATAATAATAATTTCAATATATATGTATATCATTTCATTTCCTTCTTTTCTCGGATTTTCTCTTTTTCCAACATCAATCTTTATGTCTTTCTCTCTTTTTCCAAGATCTCCTTCATTGAATACCTTCTCCTGCATTAACTTCAGACTCATTCCTAAAACGTCCCCGCACCGTAATTCTTCCTCTTAAATTTTAACAAGCAGGAAATCTCCGAATCTTTATAAATTTGTTGCCGAAGCCATCATTTTGGAGTGTTTCCAAAAAAAAAAAAAAAAAAAAAAACTCTTCGTTCCTTTCCTTGCTTGAATACTTGGGGTTTTCGGATTGAATTGTAACATTCTCTTACATCGAATCTTTCTGAATCCTCATGATATATCCCTTCCCCGCCTTAATTTGTTCAGCTGATCATTTTAAACTGAAGAGAGTTTCCTAGTTAATAGATGTACTTTTTGTATTCTCCATACTTTTCCTTCTTTAATGGTCCTTCTTAAAGTTTACTATTAAGGAATTTTCCCTCGTAAACGCTTATACGATGCTCATCTCTTTTTTCTTGGCCCAATTTATCAAATACTCTACTCCGAATACCTGTTTTATTCGGCTATTTATAGTAGTATCTTTTGAATCTAACCTTATATAATCACATATTGTACATAATTGTATTTTTTTTTTTCAATAAAATCACTGATACTCTACCGAGTTGACAGTTCCTTATGAAATTATAAAAGACTCATGACTGCTTAATTGCCTTTGCTAGGATACCCTTGCTATTCTCAAAGATAAAACTTAAATAACAAAATTGTATATTTTTCAGTAATATCGGTCTATGTATACTTTTTACTTTTTTAACTCATCAATGGGATTGTGTAGTTAGAATTGCTGCACTTAATTTTTAACTTCCATTTTCTTAATATTTTATCATGTAATTTGTTGTCTTCGGAAATTCGGACTATAGTCTTGATATTGAATGTTTGCTAAAATATATAATTTTTTAACTGGCAATTCCTCATGATAACAAAATAAAAACTAAAAGAAAAGTCATTGAAAGTTCATACAGTAAAAGTTACAACAAATATATAAACTTATGACGTTTCAACACATTTTAAAAAGATTAAAAATTAACACTAATAATTAATGTGTAAATAATATTATTTAAAATACAAAATAATGATGATGATAATAATAATAATACTGTACTGTAATAGCATGAAATTTAATCAAATATGCAATTTATTGTACTGTTTTATATTATTAGATCCTTTATTTATGATCTAGCTTTACTAAAACACTTTATGTTTATTATAATTATTTATATAGTAATAATTTTTGTTAAAAATAAAAATAAAGAATTTGAAAGTAATTATACTGCACTTGAAGATAAAAATTACTTAAAAGAGTTTTTTGTTTTTGATATTTATGATAAATTTGTATGGTTAAGTTCTTAAATATACTTATGTTTTAATTCAACATAATTAGGAAATTATTTGTATATATTGTAATCTAAATCTAAGACTTCCATGACTAGCACCATTTATCCAATGGATAGAACTAATGATCTCTTTTTACTCATTCATAAAAATAATAATAATAAGTATTTAAAAAGGAGATCCTTTTTTGCACTTTTATTATTGTTTGTCCACTAATTGTATTCACTGTTAAATTTAGTGACTGGGAACTCAGAACTAGGTAACTAGATGCATATTTTTTTTTTGTTAAGGTAAAAAAAAAAAAAAAAGAAAAAAGATGTTTGTTTTTTGAACATTTATCAGTAAAATTGGTTTTTCAATCACATTCATTATTTAATTGTGCTGAAAC
Source organism: Triatoma infestans (assembly GCA_011037195.1). Taxonomy (NCBI): domain Eukaryota; kingdom Metazoa; phylum Arthropoda; class Insecta; order Hemiptera; family Reduviidae; genus Triatoma; species Triatoma infestans. The sequence goes on along the minus strand of JAAEAF010003814.1, from coordinate 71,433 downwards.
ACTAGAAGATTCAAAAGTCTTTTGTGATGAAATTGCTTCCTTATTGGTTTTTATTAAGCCAACATTTCATCCAAATGCAGTGGCGTACTTCTGGATTCTTGCAGTGTTGTTTGTTGAACAGTTTTTAGCCCAACAAACGGCAGCCAACTGCAACTTCAGAAACTCCATCGCAGTTTAGGAAAGACATCAGTTTTCCATCGGTTTCACAGACTTTGGAGAACTTCTTCGTGTTCCAAAATGAAGTGAAAACGAAAGATCATTAGGATTGTTTTGAAGCCAAAGTGGCTAAACTAACTTTTTACAATGGTTTTACAACTTAACTTTATATCAGAACGTACGATTATTACTTAATTCTTCAAAATAAAAACTAGTTGTTAAATACAATTTAGTGATACTCGCAATATTTCATGTTTTTTCTGTAGATTAAAAGAAAAATGAAGCCAGGCTAGTAAAACAACTCATCTGGAAATCATTATTAAAATATCTGTGAGAAGAGACAAATCCCTATGCTATTCAGAGCTCCTTTGTCCCATATAGTAAGCCTGGCTTAGATAAGAAATCCAATCATAGAGCCAATCAGCCTAAGATTCACTATGTTCGAACAAAGCAGATAATAATACTAAGGGAAAACAGGATTATGGTCCTAAACTCTTCCAAACACCTTTGCTCCACTAATTCTTGGATTTGATCTCACAATTCAAGCAATATGTACGGGTATTTCTTTTTCTACCTTACAAACTCTACAGAAGGGACCGCCACTTGTCTCGAGAAACTTGCACAAGTCTCCATAAACCCAAGGCCCTGAAGTAGATCCATTATCTAAGTAGAAATCTTGAAAGATAGAAAACCTCTCTATAAACCGTGTTTGGACTTCTAATTCTACCACCTTCTCTATTCTACAGTTTGGACTCTTGAAACAGCACTAAAGTCATCCATCAAGATGAATGCTGTTAAGCTTATCTGTACTACAAGCTAGACATACATGAGTTCTATGATATGCCAGAAACAGGTACAGAATCAATGTAAAATCATATGGGCAGTGAAAGGAATTGCTAGACTTCGTTTTAGAAATCGATTAATATCATTCTTATATTGATATTAGAAAAAAATGTGTATTTTCACAAAACCTCTTTACAGTTTTGCATGTGCACAGCCCATGCAGGAAGCAGTCTTGCTAGGCGGCAATTTTTATTACACAGCCTGACAAGAAATCGTCACATTCGCTCCACACTCCGCTACTTATGGTACTAGCTCATTTCACTCATAATGCTTTATTCCCTATTTAGAATTAAAACAGATATTTAGAACAAATGTGAGATCGTTAGCCACTTATCTACTCAATCATAACTTTGCATAGATGTAAATAGAAAATTCTGTAGAATTAATTTGAAAGGCCGGCTTGAGTGAAATATTGGTACACAAAAAATCTAGATATAAAAAAACAACACTTACAAAACGTGTTTTTAAGATGTAGTTAGTCACTTTGGCTTCTGTGCAGCTTATGAATTGTAATATAACTATTAATTTCTTCAGTCTTAATAATCTAAGAGATAGATCTGTCCCAAGTCACCGCATTTAAAAGTGATTTGAAATTATTCAATTTTTTTTTATATATATTTTATATGTATTTAGTTTTAATAATACTCAGATAACAGAAAAAAAATAAAATATCTTAAACAGAATTCAATTTAAAATAAAATTCGAATAAATATGCAAAGATATTTTTGTTTTCACATTAGTGCTAGAAAGGTATGTGGTCAAAACTGTTATGAGAGACACACCACACACAACTTATTATATTATTAATAATAATTAAGGAACTTTAGCAAAACAATTAAATTACACACGCGATCTCTGTGAAATAACAAAAAATATCAATTATAAATTGTAACCAAAACTCAGCAAATTCAAAAAAAAAAGTGAACAATTTTCTGACCAAAGTATTTTTTTTACTTAGCAAGTTAACTTTTTACATTGTACACCCACTTCTGTACACATACATTCCAAACATGGACCAGACAGCTCTGATATTATACGCCCAACTCTATACATTCTACCATAAATATTACAACCAGCCAATTTCAATAAACCAGTTGGTGTACCCGGTACCGTAGAAATATCTGATTGATTCCTAGTAATATTAGAGTTAGGTGTTGTTAAAGTTGGAATTATTTCTGTAGTTGGTTTTAGTTTTTCAACAGAATTAACCATTGAAGTCATTGTATTATTTACGATATTCAACTTGACACTGGCCATATTTTGTTTTTCTGTATTGTTTACATTATTTGTCTTTTTATTATTCATAACCTTTTTATCATTTACAATATTAGATTCTGTGTTTTCTTGATTAATATCATTACTTAATTTTATAGTTTTATTTTCATCTTTATTTTGTTCAGTGGTTAATGGAATTACAGTTGTTGATTTTAATTTAGTTCTATTTGGTTCAAGTCCACCGTTGAATAATAAATCTAATACAGTTCCAAATGAAAATGTATCGTCATAATCTTCTTCAGCTTTAGTATTGTTTAATGTATATTCTGTCTTTGTGTGATTTTCCGTTGGTCCTTTTATGTTTGTTTCATTAGCTATTGTAATAGATGATTCAGTAATATTATCACTAATTGTAAACGTAATATTATTCAAATCACCAATGTTATTAATATTATTAGAAATATCATTTTTTAGGCCAACGGTTTCCTGTAAGTGTGGTAACATATCTTTCATAATATGTATTAGATCGGGTGCTGGTTCGGTTCTAATTACATCTTTAAATGGATTCGGTGTCACTATAACATCTGCAACAGTAATCGCCGGTATATTAGATAAACTTTCGGGTAAGAATGTGGATGGTGTAACTTCCTCTTTTAGTGGATTTTTCACATCACTGTCTGAAAAAGTAAATTATTAATTGACATTATTTCCATTAATTCAGAAATAAAAACATTAATATTAACATTAACATTAATAAAAACATTATGGATTGAACATTCGAAACAGAATAACTTAACGATGATACAGATTAAAAAAATAGAAATGCCGTTCCTAGAAGTCTATAGTATACAGATAAATTACCCCACATGAAAAAAAAATCTTTGAAAAATTATGCAAAGACTGAAACTTACTTATCTTAAAAATACAAAGTAAATCGTGAACACATATTCATTAAAATACCCAAATTACCATATGAAGACCCGAGTGTTTGGCTTGATTAACTATGCCCAAAACCAAAAGAATTTTATGTTTAGTCAAGAACAATAGGAGAGGAGAATTTTCAAATCATTAAAATTTAAAGAATCTAGAATCGAATTTCTTGTGAAACCTTTTTTGAAAGTTAAGTTGTTTTTTTAAGCCCTTGCCAAAGAACTTTACCCTTGCTTCTTTGGCTTATAATTGTAATAATAATTTTATCACTGGCTTTTGACAGTAATAAGGAATTTGGGTGTATTCTGTGTGTGGGGTAAGTAATCTATGCAGGCCTTGAAATAATTTTAAAAAGAATCACCTTATGTAGTTTATGGCTTTTGATAAATACAAGAACATCATTCTAACCCTTATTTATTAAAAGCAAGTGATTAAAGCGAATGACTCAAGTGCTCACTCTGTCATCATCAAGACTTTTTAGCTGCCGCGGGCAAACAACCGTCAGAGAAAAAAAGAGATTCAACAATATTTGAAAACCATGAGTTTTGGATAGTATCCTGTAGAATCTATTCCTTTAAAAATATGGTTGAATAGTTTTGTGTGGTTTTCATACTTACCACAGACAACTCTTCCACAGCAAGCATTCTTTACATCTTGCACTCTGTGACATCCGTCATTTAAAGGTGTGCATTTTGGTTTTTGGCAGTGAACATCACCATAATAGCAAACACACAATTCACATGCATTAGGTTCACTTACAACTTCTCCATGGTGATATGTCCTTCCCTTTGACTGACATTTTCCTAATGAGGAATAAAAAATGTATTTTGTCCAGATGTAAGAAAAAAAAAGTTTCTAATTAATAAATTTTATATTTTGATCTCTATTTCAATCTAATTTACATTTTATGTTACTTTTTGAGATCTGGTTAGAAAAAGAAAATGTAGAATGAAATAAACGCCTCGGAGAATTCTTACCAAATTTGTTTAAACTCAGAAAGATTTTACAAATTATATTTGTTTAAAATTATCAATTTTCCATCGACAATAGTTTTGTCTTCTCTTACTTCTAGTAATAGGAAGTAAGAGAGTAAGTCTAATAGGAAGTTGCGATAGTGTCAAATGAAATTGAGTTTTCACCGGAAATATGTGTTTTGAGGTCCCCTGCGTATGAAAAATCATAAGACTTTCTCAAATTCAAATTTTCTAAATCCTAAATCAAAAATGTTTTTAATCTCAGAATTTGCATACTTGATCTTTCATCATATTGTGTAGATGTTGGAAATGACTGTACGGTATATTAAAATGGCACTTTAGTGGAAAGCTTAACATCAAAGCTTCCCACAGCATCCTTCAAAATAATATTTAAAAAATTATATTCTGCTAAATATCAGAAATTTTTCAGAATATTTTTGTAGGCTGATAAGTTGACCGCTTATTTATGAAATAACGTCTTAAACGTGTGTATATTCCAAACTTATAAAAAATGCGAAACCGTTTTCAGTAAATTCTTCAAAAATTAAAGTGAAACTTTCATGTAACCTTTATAACCGAAAGCTTTTATAATACCAAAAAAGGATCCACTCGGTATAAATCAAATTTTCGATATCAGTGGACCATAAAATTTTTTAGAAATCGGGTAAGGAAACAACGGCATTATTAAATTTCCATAATCTAAAGTTCTATTGGGCATAGAATTAAATCATACATGAACTGTGTTTTCAAATACAGAAAAAAAATTGAATTACCAATCAACAAACCCTGTGTAAATTTGGTACATTGAATATTGGCCGTAAATGAATAGATCAAGAAAGTTTCTTATTTAAATAAATAAACCTATATATTTTAAGAAGGTTGGCTTTCATTCCATTCAATAAATTTAAAATAATTTTTTTTTTTTCTTTTAGCTTCTTTATGATAAAAATGGCATCCAAAATTATTGCTTAATAATAATAAAACTAAAGAAATCTACTATCTAAAGTTCTTTTTTTTTAACATGAAAGTATCTCCAAAAACTTAATGAGAAAAATGATACAAACACATATTAAATGATTCAACAGAAGGTTAAAAACAAAGGGAATTAATGCAAGAAATTTTTGTTTTAAAAGCTAAAAAAAAATTTTCATTTTTAAAACAAGAAGAGGTATTTTTGTATTGAGACACTCTGTATAATGTATATTATTATAATATCTACAAATATTACCTTCTTCAAATAATTTTGGTGGCTCTGTGATTGGCGGCAATAATGTCTCTGAAGTATGTTCTAGAAGTATACCAGGATTTCCTGAAGTAAATGGTTCTTCAAACTTTGTTTCATAAAATGGCCCATCAATTATAGGATCTCTGGGCATAAAACCACCTACAATAATAATTTTTTAAAAATTTTATTCAATATTCAAGCATATTAATGCAATATTAAGATTTCTAGATAATATATTAAACACTTTTAACAAATAATATTAACCTTCAGTTTCAGCAGGCGGTGAAAATCTATTCGTAAGTGGAATATCAAAATATATAGGATTTTCAGAAGTTCTTGATTTCCCTCCATAAATATCATCCGGCTCATTAACCACCGCATCAGCAGCCACAAAAGGTATGATTCTAAAGTTAAATTTACACTTATGTATTAATGAATAAACTTAAATGATTTTTTTTTTTTTTTTTTAATTACTATAAGAAACAGGAATCTATAATGCATACTGTACTTTAGATTTGGTAAAGATGGGGGAAGTGAAGATTCATTATAATCGTATTCATAATCATCGTCCTTTTCTAATGTCCTATTTATAATAGCTTCAATAACATCCGGTATAGATCTTACAGGAGAAGTTATATTATTATTTTTGATATTATTATTAATATTATTTGTACTAATTGTACTATTTTCTTCAACACTAGTGGCAGCAGTAGTTACTACTTCTAATGCACTGTTCTCAGTATATCCTGTTAAATTTTCAGCCTCCATAATCTCATTTTGTAGGCTTATTCTTTCTTCTGTATCATTAAATATTGCAACTGTAGTAAATTCAGTAGTTTCCATAGTTACTGTACTGATTTCAGTATCATTGATTTCTTTCAGTATATCAGTTGTTGTTTCTACATCAGATGAAAAAGTTATCATTTCTGTGGTGGTATCATTTGAAGAGAGTGTGATTTCTTCAATGAATTCCTACAACAAAAAATCAAGTTAACCATCAATATAAGAAATCTGTTTTGTAGTTACCCATAATATTGTGACAATATAGAAACCATTGACAGGTTTAGAAAAAGTCCAAAATATTTATTTAACTTTCATTTCTTGTTTTTTATTGGCTTGTGGATCTACGATAAACTTCAGTTTTTGTTGACATATTTCTGATATAATCACTGATACACGCTATGGTAAGAGTTATCGGTTTCTATGAATCGTATTGTTACTACGATGTTTATAATCTTTATTATAAACTGATGGCCTACTGAAATTAGTATTTCTTTTGCAAACTGGAAGTTAACCCAAACATAACAAATTCACAAAATATGTTGCTGAAGTGGTTTCCTTAAGAAATTTTTGTAACATGGAATGTAGCAATATTAAAAAAAATTTCTTGATTAAATTGTGTTAATTGGAGTAAGAGAAAGTAGTGTGAGTGTTTCACATCAAATTTTTTTGGTTGGCCACTGCCGTGTGTATAATCGGGCATTAAACACATATTTCTAAACCAAACAAATATTTGCAAGTATTCATTTCTTCATTAGTATTTTATTTTTATGTAAAAAACTTTGGGAACTTGTTTGGGGAAATCATTTTAAGTAAAAAATGTTATATAATGGCCCTATAAAGCTGCAACAGTTCAAAGTTTATCTTTTTACCAATGAAATACAAAACAAAATCGACAGCAATTGTTATTTAAAAATAAAACACATACAGTCATCTGTAAACAATAATTTAGTATTAATGGGGAAGAGAAAAATGAGTTTTAGTGCAGCTGATATGCTGATATTGTGTTTATTTATGGTATCTGCGACGGTAATGCGCTTCATGCATCAAGAGAATACCAACGGAGATTTCCGAATAGACAAACCTTCCCATGGTGTATTCGGCCATACATTCCAAAGCCTTCACGAGACAGGAACAACTGTTGTATGTAATAAAGGTGGTAACCACCTGGAAGATAATGTTCGCAATGAAGAAATCAATGCAGTTTTGGACAATTACAAAATAAGTACTAGACACATTACAAGGCAATTGCGCTTTTCACCGAACTTTTATGGCGGATACTACACCGAGAAGAAATGCATCCCTTTCATCAGCTTTACAATCAGAATATTACGTAGGTGGAGTTTTACACCTGGATTCAACATATGGTTGCCGATGATCCAAAATTTCTGTCTAGTGTTCTGTGGCAAGGCTTAATTTATGAGAGATGGTATCAATATCTATCATAACTATCATCTATGGTCTCTACAAAATCCACATGTGCTGATTTCAAATCGCTTTAGTACACTTGGGCTGGTATTTTCAATACTCAGTTACTTAGAATAGAAGTCTTGCATAGTTGACTAAATTCTGAAGGACATGTAACTTTCATAAATAAAAGGCTTCTCGATATGTTAGGATGATGCGGCAACAAATGTAATGCCAAAGCCCCAGCATACTATGGAAGACAAATAACCCAATGTTGTATAGGCTTACGCCTCTTAAGATCACACGAACTAAACCTCGTGATTTTTATCTTTAGGGTCACCTAAAGCAGCTGTTACACACTGTTGAAATAAACACAGGTGAAGTTACTCGAAAGAATGGATGCTGCCAATCAAAAACGCAACAATAATGTGATGATACATGCTTATGACTCTATAATTCGCAGCTCTCAAGCTTGCATGCCATCTCAAGGAGTACATTTTTAAGAGTCACTAATTTTGCTGTTATAAAAAATAGAAGTAGCTAACGATTTTGTTTTGTTTTTCATTGGTAAATATATATAATTGTATATATGTCTAAATAAAACTTTGATCTGTTGTAGCACTGTAATTGATCGAAATAGACCTATGTTTATATTACATTTTTTGCTTAAAATGACTTCCCTAACAAATTCCCCTAAGTTTTTTACATTCATTATAGATCACTCTGTATAAAAATATAATATAATACATTAGTTTACACTAGCTAAAATACTTATGAATGAATATATTATATATCTTAAGATACTTAAACTTACTTTCTCACTAACTTCGTTGAACTCTCCAGGGATAGAATGTCTGTTATCCTCCATGGTGCCTAAACATTCAAGCGATTTTGTTACATATATTTTTTAATTTAAATTTTATAACTAGAAAAAAGAAAGTAATCACAATATATATATATCTGCAAATTGTACACAAATAATAGTATATTGTAAATATCATTGGTAAGTGAGCAAAAATTATGCTTGAAATAGCCTCATTTCAATATGGAGCAGTAAAACAACTAGTTTATCAATAGTTTTTAAATGAGAGGAAGTTATTAAACTTATTATTTGTATTTTAGTCATTAAGATAAGCTGTAATGTTAACTTCTCTTTTCGCGCTTGTCTGAAATCAATTTAAGCTAATTTTACATTATGTAACAAACGTTTAATTACTACTTGAGTTTTCTAAAGATTCTTGGTCAGATTCTTCATATTTTTCTAAAGGTCTTAGGTCATATAAATAGACAAAAATAAATAGGCAGTAAAAAATAGAAATTTACTTAAAAATCGACAAAAAGCCTAGAAAGAGCAAAACTTCTCTGTGCAATTGATTGAGCTAATAGGAATACTGAGGTAACAGACTAATCTAGTATTACGATTTAATGATTGTGCAATGATATGGACTTCACAAATCTAATATTCTACACGATAATAAATTCAGATTCGATAAATATTGAATTCCCAGTATTAGATAATTATCAACAACAGGGTTGAATCCTAATTTAAATATCTTTATTTTCCTCAAAGCTATTTTAATGTACTTTTTTAAAATGAGAACCGAATTAATTTATAGACATTTTCACAAATATATAAAATTTTTAACCGTGAAAATAGAGTTCATTTGGTTAAAGAAAAGTTGTACCAATCCGATTCAAAACATTTTTGTAGAAAATTATAATTCAGAATTTTTGACTTAGTGTTGCAGTCCTTCGTAAAACCAAATAGTAATTGCACTAAATAATATCTCGAGCAGAATAAAACTAAAAAAAAAAAAATAATTATGACAATAGTAAAAATATGCTTCGGCGATCTCCTGAGTTTTCGCTAGAAATTGGTTTTTACTATTCAGCGTACATGGCGCAGCCTAATTTAAGGCAACCTCACAGATATTCATAATCATTTTAAAGCTGATTAAATGAATAAATTTTCCTGAATTTGGCAAGTTCTCTCACTAACAAAAAAGAAAGGAAAGCCAAAGTTATCTGTAAAATATACTTCTTGTTTTCACTCTGTAATTTTAAATCTTGATTAATGGCATTCTTTTCATTGTTTCAGTCAGGACTTGATTCCTTTGTGGCCTGACATGATATTGACCATGCCTTTGGGAATAAAAAGTGTGGAGATTTGGGAACCGTGAAGTGTTGAGCAAACCCTCCTTCCCCAATTGATTGCCAAATGTAAGTTATATATATATTGATCTAATATTATTTATGATTGTTCAATTATTCAAGACGATCGCACAATTCCTGATATTATAAGTGATAATCTATCAAAAAAATCTTGTTTAATTGGAAATTTCCTCCACTTCCCAGTGTTCTTAACAGATGGGTACAAGATGTATGGTTTTCAGTTACAACTTATTATCAACTGCAACTGTTATTCAGTGCTTTCAGTTACAACTGCTATTAATCCAAAAGTTATTAGTAAAATTTCTTTCAAAATATCTGAAACATTTTTGATGCAAATTCGGTCTATTATCAATTTTTGATGTTTCGTACATTTTTACCTGAAACAAAAATTTAAGTCACCTTTGCGTAGCCTCGAAAAAATACCACTTTTCTGCCGAATTTTAAAAGTGGTTCACAATGATTTCGGTAGACTTAATGGCGGATATGACAGTATCAAATAAAATATATCATTTGAAATCGGACTGAGTAGATGAAAAAAAAAGATCTTTGAAGAGAAGGAAAATTACATTTATACTACATTTAGAAAAAACAAAATGTTACAATTTTATTGTCGATTAGAATTTTAAGATTTAATTTGTTACATAATGTAAATCTATGTTTTAATTACGAGTCTAGTTTCAAATATATAATTATATATTTTCAAGGCATATTATACAAATTACAGATAATTTGATTCCATACTACAGTTGTAACTTGTTGGACAACAATGGCCATTACTATGTACTGGTGTACAGAGGTTGTTTACTGGTACTTTACAGACGATTGGATCACACAGAACTTTTCCTTTCATACAATAACAATGTTCACATTGATTTTCCATTTTCTCTATTCGTTCTCCTTCAGGATAGACAGTTCCATTCACTTCACAACCTGTAAAAATTAACATATGAAAAAATGCTACTAAGGAAAAATGGATTACCATAAAACGCCATGAAATTGGATAAAAGTCACTGATAAATTGTTTATACTATGAATAATTGTGACATATTCTTTACATACCGGTCAACACAGATGGCGTAGACGATGGAACTTTAGTTGTAGAAGCCAATATTGTTGAATTATTAAGATTACCTTGAGAATAAATAAAAATTATTATAATCAAATGTGGAAGAGTTAACTATAAAATGAAATTTGAGACTGCAATTATAAGAAGCAACAATTTTCTTTCTTTCTTTTCTAAAAAATTATTTTAAGGTGGTGAAAAAAAAGAACCTTTCTTTCTATTTCTAGTAAAAAAATAATCTTAAAATTACAATTCAGATTTTCTTATTAATGCGCTCGTATAAGTACGAAAATTTCTCTGGAATAAAGGATAAGTATTTAAAATGTTCAATATAAAAGTTTTTGTTAAAACGTTTCTATATATTCTATTGATAGCGCACCGATAAATTTGGCAACTGCATAGACACTCACTGCAGTTGTATTTAGTTGGGCAGCAGGAATGTTTATTATATTCTGGATAACATCCAGGCACGGACAGTACACATTGTGGTCGAACGCAATGTTGTTTTCCTTTAATACAATAGCAATATTCACATAGAGATGATGTTACCATTGCAGATCCTTCACCATAAACCGTACCATTCAGTATGCAACCTGTGGAAAAAAAGAATTTAGCAATTAGTATTTAGGGGAATTACTAGTATCTTCTAACTAATAGTAAGAAAAAGTAAAAATAAATTGTGAGTCCTACATATATTATGAGAGGTTTTTTTTAAAAAAATTATTGTGTGATAATACCGCTTGTGATAAAGTATTACCATGAAAGCAATGGATAGTGGATAAAACATAGACCACGGTCCAGACCCACCAGAGTAGCACTTCGACTCATTGTAATTTAAAAAACCCGGTTATTTTCTTTAAAAGCATTCTAACAATGAGCATCCTCTTTTGCTGTATCTTGTATCAGTATCAGTAGTTTTGCAGTAGTATTTTGTCATTAGCCCATAAGGTAACAAAATTTATGATTTCCATGTACACTATATCGCAAGATCATTGTTCGCAGGGCCAAGACATGGAAGAAATTAGAAAATTACCCTAATATTGCGCAGTATGTGCTGCTGTTGTGGGATTAATTTTTATTTATTTATTTTTTTAAATTTAAGGCGCGTCAACATCTTTGGTCATTGGCTTCCGGAGCCTTCTCAGTGCACTGCCGTTCTCTCGTTACAGACAGCACTGTCCATCACCGGACACTGAGCTGCAGAGAAGAAAAAAGGGCAGCACAGCTGGACTCAAACCCGGGTCCTCCGCGGGGAGTCCAGTGCGCTAACCTTTGAGCTAATCCCTTCCCTTGTGGGATCAAATATTTTAATCAACGAAGTAAAAAAAAAAAAAAATTAATAAATTTACATATTTAAATTGATTGAAACAAATAGTCGTTACTTGGTTAGGTCACTTGCACCAATTACGGGTTTTTATATTTTTTATCCATTTTATAAATATTTACATAATCATACACACGCCGAGAGCATTCCCCGAGCTCATGCTCATACCTGCAATCTTCCCTTTTTATAAATAAAATAATTTGGGGTAGACTTCAATTGGGATCGGCCCTTATGACAATAAGTGCGCGAAAATAATTTCTACTACATTTTTCGCACGGTTTATGTGAAGTGATTTGTCCTTTGATCAACGAGTCCAATATAATTTTAAGTAGCTTCTTTTTATTATAATTTTAGATTGTGATAATATGATGCAACAAAATTCACTTTATTTTTTAATCACAGGGGTAGAGCCTTCTCGTAAAAGATATTACAGAAGGTCAGTAAAATATTAAAAATATAATTATAAACAGTTCCCATTAGGTTACTAATTGAAAAATTAAAAATATTTTGCGTTTTTCACTCATCATCGGGGGGTGTTATCGCAAAATATTGTTTACATTTTCCAGTACCTAGTGTATAATTCGTAGAATCATAGATTATAGGGGTTTCACTTCTAGCTCTAGCGGTTTTTTTTCTTGCGATGGGAGTATTACTATATAAGCTACACCGAAGGGATCATGATAACTAGAGATTTATCAATAATTTTCTAATCATTTAGACGATTTTATAAATAATGAAAATAAAACAAACAAAAGTTTATAACACAACTTCAATGTCAATAGGTATTTCAAAGTTTTGGAAGTCCTTTGCAATTACATACACTCTGTAAAACTTGTTTTTGAAGTAAACAATTTTTGGACAACATAAACGTAAAGCAGAATTTATCCTAAATTGCTAGTATTCATCTATATTAACAATAGGCCATATATTACAATACCTTCTGAATTTGATGCAACATGTTGATTTAGTTTCGATTCCAATCCAGATCTACCTTTAGCATTATACTTTATTCCTGTAGAAAAAAAAGAAGAGAAAATTCAATAGTATGCAAGTTAAAAGAAGTTCTTAAATTTCCATGTGTTTCACTGAAGGAATTTTCATATATAAATTGACAACAAAGTAACTTGATTTGATTTTGATGACCTAAACGAATTCCGTTTTCATTGTGGCTGAAAACTTGAAAAGTTTTTCTAGCTTATTACAACATAAATGATTTTAGTTAATTTTTTACATAAACAGAATTTCTCATACTGAATTTGCATTAAAAAAGAACTGTTTTTAATGAGAAGTCCCGCTTGACGAGATATTTTTTGAAGTATGTCAAAGTAAACAATTTTATCAAAAGCATATCGGTGGCTAAATACATTTTCATTTTTATTTTTAATACACTTTTAGTTTGGGTTAATTGTTTCCACCTCATCTGTTTCGTTATTGTTTACTACCTAATGGCCTACATTTAGAAGGTAAATAACCTATTATGATATGAAACCATAATAGGTAGGCTATTATGAGGTTTCTTATATATAATGTGTAACATGAGCGTAGCTAAATGGAAAGCAATTCAGTCCTGCTTTATGCCTAACACTGGGAGGTTGGTTGAATGCACAAAATCGGTCAGAAAAAAAAATATAGGCTAATATTGAAAAAGTCTTATTTGTTGCCTGCAGCCCTAATCTATACCTATTGCTTTTATTGTGTGTCACTTTATTTGTAACTTTTAAGAAAGCAATTAATTTTAAGGAACTAAATTAAATTTTTGTATAGGGCATTTTTGTGCAATAAGATACAATCGACTTAGTACCGTTGTATATACAATATGTTTTTTAATTGTTGCAATTTTTTAAGGCTGGAACAAAACAGTAATGGGATCTTGGAAAAACTTCCTACAGAAAATGTACTATGTTTACAGCATAAAACAATGTTTTGAGAATTGAAGTAGATCGGTATTCTGTCTAACATAAAGTCAGACTTTATGTTACCATTACGAGCAGAATGGGACCTCTTATTTTCTAAGGTATTCTCATTTCCTCAAAAAGAGTTGTTATATGGAAATAACTATTTTTCAATATTTAATTCATTATATACAAAATTAGTAGCCCCGGGAAATTTTTTGTCTTTCCTCTATTTCAAGTATTTATTACTTATTATTGTAAGGCCATCTATCAATATATTTGATTAGTAGCATCTACAGTTCTACTATATTTCTATAAAGATTCTTCTAGGAAAATTCATTTTAGTGGGATTTTGGAAAGAGTTGACGTGTTAAACTATCATTTTTTTAAATTTTATAACTGTCATGTATACAGCATTAACAAGAATGAAATGTATTGCCAAAATTCGGAGTTTAAAGGGAAGTAGGACTTTAGTCCTTTTTTTTTTCAGTTAACTGCAGTTTTCTCGATAAGATACAAATTATTCCTTGGAATTTGGTATACCGTACTACGCGTCTGTATATTGTTTACATTACTTTTGTTTGAAACATTTGTACGAGTAACTAGATTTTAGGATAATTGGAAGGTCACGTTTCTCTCAAGTGTTTTTTTTTTTAGTTTGGGTCTCCCAGCTACATATATAATATTGAAGCCTGTTAAACTTTTGTTGAACAGTTCCAAGTTCGAAAGAAATTTGACACTATAAACTGAGTAAAATGCAGTAGAAGAAAGTCGTGTGAGTGTTTCACATCACATTTTTTTTCCCAACAATAGCACGATTGGATTTTTGCTAGTGTACAAGTCTTTTCTAGTTTTTTTTTTTTTTATTTACAAGACATGGACAACTAACTACAGCACTGGACTAATTATATTTCTTCTCCTAAGACTGCTCTGTCTATCCCTTCTCCAATATCACTGAAAGCCGTTTTGGCAATTGAATGCAAATAGATAGCCTGAGGCTAATGGCGGCCTCCAATAACGAAATTTCTAGGAACTAGTTGAGTGTGTTCACGCTGCCGCTAGAGGGGGACCCAGACTGGAAGACTCCTCTTTCTTCAGCTAACTGGCAGGCATTTATTTAGCCACCCCACTTAAGTTAAATGGCACTTCCACTCCCCGATACAATCGCCTACTTGTTCCAGATGAGAATTTTATTCCTCATCTCCTTTTGATTAATTCTATATATATATGTGTAAATACATAATGTAATATATTGCTGTTAACTTTATTATAACAATTCCTTTAAAATTTAACCTAGTTATGAATGTGAGTTAAAAAATTAAATATTCTTTGGTTAAGTTGTAATCAGTGCTACCTAAAGGCTTTTATTACATGCACATTATAGCAGATATTTCTTAAAAGTTGAGTTTCGTCAAAAAAAGAAAAAAAAAAAGAAAAGGATTTTCACTAATTTTCCACAATTTTACTATCTTTATCAAGGCTAAAAATTATTTCGAAATGTTTAGTGTTTAATATAAGCGTAAATGTTGTGTAATAATAACTTATTGATTTGTAACTTAATATATTCGCCCTGGCCCATTTTGGATTTCTTTTGTAAACTGAGTTGACAAATAGAAAATAAATATAAAAATTAAAAATAGTATGTTTAAAAAAGGATTAAAATCTTTAACGTTAATGAAAGTCAAAGTAAATAGACAATTAAGTTTTAATTTAATAATATAAAATAAAAAATTGAAAAACCTATGGCGCAACAACAACCATGAAGGGCCAAGGCTTGCTTCACGGCGATTTTATTGCAGAACGTTTGTTAAGCAGGCCCTCGTCGTTTTAGTTCTGGTTCTCGCTACCCACTTTTTCTGTAGATACTATGGATCAAACACCATATTTTTGCCCTCACGGGAATCGGAGCCGTTCTTGCACCAAAGGCGAGTGCACTAGCCACTAGGTCAATACTAAAGAATAGTAAACGGAAATTACTTATAAAAATTAAGGCACAGGCTTGATTCTTATTTATAAAACCTGAAATTTGCAGTAGTCCCCCAACACTTTTGCGATGTGTGAAATTTTCTTTTGAATTTTCACTGGAAATACATGTTTTGGGGTTACCAATGTTTGTTGTGGAAAAAATGGTTTTTAGGAATTGGTCTGATTTCCTTTTCTTTTTCTTTTTTAATAGCACCAGTCACTCCCGAAAAATCACAGGAAGCTTAAACTGGATACTCAGTTTTGGGTATCATCACGAGAAATTGGTACAACGTTTTTCTCTAACATAAATATAGAGGGAGGGGGACAAATACCTACCTATCAACCCAAGCAGGTAGGGATGTGTAGAATGCGCAAATAACATAAAACTAACCCAATATATAGGGACAAGCTCCCATTTATCCCAGGCATAGCGGGAATTACCAGAAACTATGCGAGGAGTTGGAGGCAGACCCGATTCTAGGTCTGCTATCGGATGTAATGACTTCTAGATACGACTTCCAAAAACCCTTCAAAGTATTAATATTAGACAGAGGAGCATGGAAGAACGGGCTGCCAATTTCAGGCGAATCTATGTGGTACACGGACGGTCTAAGATGGAAGAAGGAGTGGGAGCCGGCGGGTAAGGGGCTTACATCCGAGATGTAATATCTCGATGAGCCTGGGAAGGCTAGCTACGGTCTTTCAGGCGGAGCTAGTCACAATGCTTACCTGCGCCGCCGAAATAAGAAGACGCGGAGTGCATAACTCCAGAATCGTCATTTATTCGGATAGCCAGGCTGCCCTGCGGGCACTTGACTCGCTCAAGGCTGGTGTGGGATTGCCTAGGTGCACTTAGGGATATTAGTAGCCATAACAAGGTCTTCCTGGTTTGGGTACCTGGGCATTCGGGTCACCGAGGTAATGAGACGGCAGATCATTTGGCCCGGGAGGGTTCCATTGGAGACACTTATCAGGAGTGCATCCATCAGGACACGACCGATCAAGGGAATGGTGGGTTAAAACCCCAGGCAGAGGCAGGCGAAAACGTTTATTTATAGCTACTCGTCTTATAGCTAACTGCAGAATTAATCTAACTAGGCCGAGAGGCCACAAGGATTGCAGTTGGCGTTCTCACTGGCCATTGCACATGAATCGCATGGGCCTGGCAACGGATAGTCTGTGTAGGTTTTGTCAGGAAGAAGAGGAAACAGCACTCCACGTGCTATGTCAGTGCGAGGGGCTAGTATGGCTGAGGCACTACCTCTTCGGAGAAGAAAAGCTGGTGCAGCCCTACAAGCCTCAGCCAGGGGCCCTTCTCGGGTCTATTAAGGCAGACAGGGCTCGAGAGGGTGCTCTAATTGGCTATTCGGGGAGACCTCCCCAGACTCCACAGTTCGATGAAGGGCAGGACGGGGGTAGGGTCTCCAGCTTAGGGGGTGCCACAATAGACCCAGTGGGGTCGCGGTGGTGCAGGCTGAAGAGCCAATTTCCCCAATGAATCTAATCTAGTCTAATCTGTCTCGATACATTCGAAATGTAACGCAGGAATTCTGCAAAACCATGTAAAACCAACTTTTTTCGATATTTTGTTCACACAGACCTATTCCTAAAAAAAAAAATGTTCATACTTGGGGATCCCAAAACCATGTATTTCAGGTGACAACTCATTTCGACAACTTTGCGCAAATGCAAATATTGGATATTGGGGCATTTTGGCATCTTTGAATGACTGACTGATCCAGTTTTCAATGGAAAATTGGAGGCCCAACTGTTTGAAATTTTAGTTTGGTATTAATCTTTATCTTTACTATTAATATTAGACGTTAATGTTAAAAGTACTTTTTTCTAAATAAAAAAAAACGTAGTGGTTAGAATACTAATAGGTTATGAATACAAATGTTCGAGCAACGAACACACAACAACAAATCTTCATTATGATATTATGGATATTGTTTACTTTCATGTGAGGTTTTGTTTAAACAGTTAAGTAAAAAAAAGATAAAAAGTAAACAATACTTTTCGACTTTAGCTTTGAATTGAAGTTATATTTGAATTTTAAAGGAAATCAGTTGTATTTAACTAAATATATATTCAAGGTAAACTATAAATAATGTTTTATGAAGGTAAATATAAAATAGAAAAGATGATAGTTGATTTAAACTAACCATTCTGGCAAAGCAGGCGTGGACAACAAGTATTTGGTCTTTGTAGTATATGACATGATGGAGGTGGTGGTTCTGGTAAGGTTGGACACATTTTGAGCCTACATTGTATATGCCGGTGATCACAAATACATTCCAGGCAAGGATCTTGCGTTTTCACTCTATCACCTTCTTTGTACAATATTCCATCATATTCACAACCTGGATAAAAATAAAGAGAAAATCTAATTATTCTAAAAAAATATACTTAAATATATTCATATCTGTTTGAAGTAAAATTCTAATGTTTTGCGGTTCGTCGTTATGTCCCGCTGTATTTGATATTGTAAAAGTGGATGATGTTTAGGATCCGTCAAAAAAACATACTTTTTCAAATTTTCGCCGACGTTTCGACAAATTTATTGCCTTTTTTCAGGGTCTGTGCAAAGGTTTCAAAGCACTTACAGATCAAACATAAAGAATCCTACAAAAAAATTATATAAATAAATAAAAATAATTAATTTATTTTGCAATAATAGTAAAAGTTTAAAATAAATTTCAATTTGTTATAAATTAAATACTTTTATTTATTTATATTATTTTATTTTTATTAACTTTGTATAACTCTGTATATTTCAGTAACCTTTGTATAAACTCTGAAGGAGGCAATAAATTTGGCGGAAGTCCGAGAAAATTTGAAAAAAAGTTGTTTTTTTTTCTGACCGAACCTTAACATCCACTTTTACAATATATAATTCAACTGAAAAACAATTACAAGTCTTGGTGATACAATAATAATAAACTATACTTCTAAAGATTTACTTGAAATTCTACTTAAAGGTGAGTAATGAAACATAGTTTAGTTTAAGCAACACAGAAGATATGTAAATCAATTAGGTGCATTGTTTATTAATGATTCTCTCTCATGGATGATTCATCTTCGTACCTAATTATATCATTAGTATCATCGTCATTATTATTATTATTATTGTGATAGATTATTATTTTTTTTTTTTTTTTTTTTTTTTTTATTTTTTTAAGCGCATCGACAACTGCGGTCATTAGCGCTGATAGATTATTATTATTATTATTATTATTATTATTATTATTATAATTATAGAATTGGGTTCATTTGTAAAAAGAAACTATGCTAAAATTAGTTTTAATTTTTGAGATGGTCAGTTTTATTATACAAGGTTAACTCTTGTTATAAGTAAGTCGTCTTTTATCAAACTTGAACGAGTAAAGAGACAAAGATCTTGTAAACTAGAGGTTATACTTAAAGATACTTTTGGCATTAGCGTCAGTTTAAAGCAGGTGTCTCCTTACTGTTTCAGGATGCAAAACTTCTATTGCTTATTCGAGGATATGGAAGCACTACAGAAATCTGTACTTTGGAAGAACAAATTCAGTGTTACGATTCCTGGTTTCTCAAATTAACTCAAGAATGCTTAAGGAATATGGTGTAAGCTGTATGAAACATGATCAGTAACATCAGGGAGGTTGGGTACATCTATTCAACAAATGGTTTGAATCAGTTCAAAAGTTGCCAGAACAAGTGTACATATGTGATTTGCAACGTGTGGGACGACCAATCAAGGTCGCAACTTCATCTCTTAAATCTGTTGAAATGGTTTGTAAGCACTCCGCGATTCCTTCGCGTTTAGTTCCGGGCCTTTGCTACCTCTAGGTACGCTACTAACGTTAGCTTAAAACATTTGCTCGCATCGAAGAAGTGACGAAAAAAAGCCTGCGATCTTCAAAAATTTGGTTTGCAAAGGAAAAGAGTACTCTTAGTCCAAGACAATGCTCACCCAATACGGCAACACATGAAGCTACTGAAAAAGTAGGCACGGGTAGTTAGTTCCGCCAGATACCACTGCGTCAGATATCATTTTGTATGCCCCCCTCTTAAGGAATCATTACTTGGCGTCAAGTTTCAAAGCAACGAAGATTTGTCAATTCATGACAAAGAATTTTTTATTGCTAACATAAAAAAAAAAAATGGTAGATAGGAAAAGTTTATGGAAATATTGAAGGGGTAATGTCCTTAAAATAGGTAAAATGTGGGATTCCTTTTAACTTACCATATTAACTCTAACCATTTGTCTCTTTACAAATTGAATTGCCTTGGTACAAATGATTTCAAAATTTGATGATGCAGTAGATAACGGCATGCAATGCAATTCGTGCTGTTGCGGTCGTGTCAGAAAGTTACCCTCTCACGTTATGTGTCATGTCACAAGAAAAGTATGCTAGGGGTATATACCACCGATTAAATCAGGACTATTGGTTGAATAATTTGATAAATTAATAACTAAGAAAAAAGTGCTTCTCGCACGCCGGAGAATGATAACTTTCTCTTAATTCTGTAAGAGGAAATATTGCAATTATGACAATTTTTCACGGAAATACGTTATTAAATGAATTTTTAGATAAAGAAAAATCTGGTGTGAAACACTCACACAACTTTCTCTTACTCCAATTCTCAAAATTATAATTGATACATTTTATAGTTTGTGTATCAAATTTAATTAAATTCGTCGAAAACTGTCCAGTAAAAGCGCACTTCCGACTTACTGATTTTCTTGAAACTCGGAATTTTGGCCATCTATTTATTTCTAATATTAATATTGTTTGGATGAGAGAATTGTATAAACAGCTATGATAGCACTTTAGAGAAAAATATAACCCAACCCCTCCTCCAAAAGTGCTCTTAAATGAATTTTCACAGAGAAAAGTTTTAAAAAAAAGTTGTAGATCTTTGTATGTGTAGTTTATATAGAAAGTTTCAAGAAAATCGTCGGAGACCTTTTTTGAGAAGATCGCGAAAAAGTGAAAAAAATCATTTAGTAAAGTGGTAATGTAAACGCACTTCCGGTTATCCGATTTTTTGAAACTCGAAATTTCAACAACATATTCAATTTTAATTAACATTATTTAGATGATAGATTTGTCTAATAAACTGTAATATCACTTTAGAAGACAACCTAACCCTACCCCTCTCTCAAAAGTGCCCTTAAATGAATGTTCCAGAAGAAAAGTTTCAAATAAAGGTTGTAGCTGTTAGTATGTGTAGTTGATATACCAAGTTTGAAGAAAATCGTCGGAGCTATTTTTGAGAAAAACGCAAAAAAGTAAAAAAAACAACTAGTGGTACTTCCGGTTGAGGAATTTTGACAGATGACCCACTGTCGGATCCCATGGTGATACCTAAATGGAATATCAAGTTTCAACTTTCTACGGTTTTTCGTTTTTGAGCTATGCTGTCACATCACACACACACACACACACAGACCATTTGCTTTTTTGGACTCAGGGGACCTCAAAACGGATATTTCCGGTGAAAACTCGATATCGAAAATTTGACACGATTACAATACTTCCTCTTACTAGGAGTAAGAGAAAGTAAAAAGAAAAAAAAACTCATGAAACTCACACATGACTTTTTCTTACTGCAGATAATGCGCTGATCAAGTTGACAAGTTTTCCAAATTCCATGTTTACCAAAGTTCCTAATACACCTCTGAGCAGAAGACTGCGCATAGATAAACCCGAATCTATGTGTTCTCGATTCCTTAGAAACTTCGTAAAATCAATTTTTCCAAACAATATTTTAGATAAAAGTGATTGATTTTGTATTCCAGGGTTAAAGAAAAATCGTTGGATCTGTTATCGAGAAAATTCCAAAAACTGATGTTAATGTTCATCAACTTGGAATTCTAGAAAATGCTTATAATATAATAATAACAAAATTAATCCTACGCCGTAACACAGCCCATGAAGGGCCAAGGCTTGGCAGACGACGATTTGTATTGGGGGACTTGTGATAAGCACGCCGCGGTTCCCTCGCCGTTTAGTTCCGGGCCTTCGCTACCGAGGTGCGCTACCATCTGTAGCTTTCCACTTTTTCTCACGAAGCTGGTCAACACCGACTTTGCTCTAACGCGTATTGAGCGTTGAATTTTCTCACTAAAGGCGAGTGCGCTAGCCACTAGACCAACGTGAGGGGGCTTAGTTTTCTTCTATCTTCACGTTTTTTGTGTGTTTATTTTCCCAATACCCTGACGAGGTCTAGAGAGGGTATATCCCCCTCCTCCATCTGGTAGCTCTACCCAGGCTCTTGAATCTTCTCTGAGTGGCAGCCTCGCAGTCTGTTAGGAGATGTAATGGAGTTTCCTCCAGCTCCCAAACAGAATCCGCATGTGCTGTCACTTTCCAAACTCAGCTTCACCAGGTGTCCTCTAAGTCGGCAATGCCCCGTGAGGAAACCCGTAAGAACGCGGAGCTTGTTCTTGCTCAAACCGATGCAGACCTCCGATCTCCGTTGGTTATAATTTCCAAGGCAGATCTTGGCCTGCCGCAAACCGGGGATGGGATACTAGTGTTGAGATCTCCTCGTCTCCTCCTCCTTCCTGAGTTCCTCGACCAGAAACTGGTCGCTGATCCCACAAAAAGGCCCTAGAAGCGGGGTCGTAGCGCCTATCTTGGCCAGGGCGTCAGCCATCTCATTCCTTTCAATGGCAACATGCCCCGGGCACCCACAATATCTGGACGTTTCTGTGTGTTTTTTTTTTATCTTTTACTTTTTGTGGTGATTCGCTTGTTCGTGCTTTTTTCTTCGTCTTTTTTCCCCCCCGATAATATCAAGTTGTATTTATAGCAAATTTTACTTCTATAAGCGGGTGTTGGTGTATTGGTTATGAGCATGGACTTGTAAGTGGGAGGGCCCCAGTTCGAGTCCAACGTACATCTAAATTTTATATTTGTTTAAAAAATGTTAATAGTAAAGTAGGTGCTTTCCGCCCCCGTCCACGACACCTAATTTGGTAGTTGGACGTTAAGCCTGCCTGAAAAAATAGGCATTACTTTACTTTACTTTATAGCAAATTTTACTTCTTTTCTTGCTTTTATTAGCTTCTCATTAAGTTCGCGCCTGACTTGCAAAACTTTGGCGGGCAATCTTCTGAAATATAGAGTGTTACGTCGTCATGCAAGATTTGTCTGTCGGTAGTAGTATAACTGCCATACACGCGCGCGTCGTCCGGCCAGACATCCTGCTTTCAGCCCTTTAATTCTCACCCGCCAATTCTCTGGCGTTACCGGTCGTTGGTTTTCCCTCCACGGTCACCCCTTTTCTCTTGTTAATACATCCCACCCCAGTTTTCTCTTGTTATTCTAAACTGGTTCTTTGCTAAGATTCACCGCCTCCTCGTGTATTGTGCTTATAACACAGGTTTTTCTTTTCTGCCTCCAACCAGCTTCCAATAGGACTTATGCGCATCACCAAACTTACGCTTTCTGACCTTCATTCACCAATTTACTTTTTCCTAGCATCCCTCACACACACCTTTACACACACATATGCAGCCTCTTTTGTACCTTTTACGCTTATAGCGTCCTTCACAGCTTCTCCAGCTTGCACTTCTGACCGCATCCTCAAGGTAAAAATATACAAATCATCTTTACCACTGTTTGTAATTATTTTGTATTGCATCCTAACAGATTTGCGTGCTTCACTAAACGCTTATCCTTTTGCGCTTCGAGTATACGCCTATGCGCGTACAAAGGAATTAGAACCTTAAAGTAGTTTTTTATTCTTTAATGAATAAAAATATATTTATTTTCTTTCTCCTGGTGCAAACGCCTATAACTATAGCCCTAACTTGATTATTCTCCAAAAGACCCATTCTACTGGCAAAGTTCAGTTCAATATCTTTGAGCTGGTTGCGATTTTATTCCCCAAAAATTCACTTTTTTCATTTTGGTTTCCAATCATCAAAGATTATTAAATTCTTTTTTCTGACTTCGTTCAATATAATCATTTCTCTGCTCCTGTTTTTATAAATTTTGGAATTCGAATTTTTTAATTTTCTTAATCAAGTGACAAGCTAAAGCGAAGTTAAAGCAAAAACAAATCAAATCGTACTGAATAAAAATAAACAAATTGATAATAAAAAATGAACAGAAACTAGTAAACATTTTTTTAAATAAACCACAAATATAATATGTACAAAGTCCAATTTATTCTAAAAATGTTAAGTATTAATTGCCAAAACAAAATAACTGGTGAAAACAGACCGAACAATATCTCATATATTATTTACTAAATGTAATTTTTTTAAGTGGCGGGAATTTTTTGCCCCGGTGCATATATAACATTTAAATTATATATATATAACGTACATATTTATATATATATATATAACATTTAAATAAATTAAAAGAAATGGAGAAGAAAAAAGGAATTAAACAATGATTCAGTGCACTGCAGTCATGAACTTATATTTATTACCCGGAGATGAAAGATTGGAAACTTTAACGGTTGGTTAGAAGGGATGTACACAAAAGAGTAACCAGACAATAGCATCTGGCTTGAAGTTAGCTGGCTGATAATAATCTCATATAACCAAGTCTCTTGATGTAGTTGTATATTTATTATTGGGAGATCCTTTTTTTTATGATTATAATATTGGAGTTAACTTTGTAATAAGATAAAATATGTTTATAAATTTGATATTCATTACATTGAAAATATATCCAAAAACACAGTCTTCCAACTCTGATTTACTTACAAGATACTGAATCGTTTCGTGCCATCTTTCATCATAAGTCTGCAATGCTATTTTCGGAATAAATTACGAGCCTAAATTTTGCTCTACGTCAAGTAAATACAAGAGTCAATAAATAAGTAAAGACACAAAGAACTGTCAAAGAAAAAATAAAAATATCTTTAAAAAAAAAACGATACCTTCAGTATCATAAATTGACATCCCTGCCATCAGTTGAAAACTGCTGTTTGAACACATAACCTCTTACTCATTCAATGATTAATTAGAATTAAATATGTTGTCGAAATGCCGAGTTTGAAAAAATCCAGATTACCGGAATTGGGTTTTACTGAAGTAGTTTTTTAGTTTTCTGCTCTGAAACGGTTCCAACGATTTCTTTAAACTTTGTATATCAACTAGACATACAAAGAGCTACAACTTTTATCTCTAGCATTTCTCCGGGAAAATTCATTTAAGGGCACTTTTGTGGGAAGGGTGAGGTTATAGTTTCCTCTAAAGTGCTCTATAAATTCAACAATGTGCTATACAATTCTGTCAAGTAAATAATATTAATTAGAATTGTATAGATTGCCAAAATTCCCAGTTTGATGGAAATCGGTTGACCGGAAGTGCGACCTTACTGAATTGATTTTTCAGTTTTTTGTTTGTTTTTTTTTTGTGATTTTTTCCATAAAAGTGCCGGACGTTTTTAAACACTAATATAAAATTTGCCATTTCGCAAAAAGGGAAAGTCGTGTGAGTGTTTCACCTCAGATTTCTTTGATGCAGCAGTTCTACAGAGAGATGCTTGAAAATGAAAACTCAAGCATGCGATTCTAAAAAAAAAACTATATAGTTTGCGGAGGAGAGGAATACTCTTATTCCGAGATACCGCTCGCCTACGTGCCGCGCAATCAACGCGTGAATCTATTGCAAATTTAGGGTGGAGATGTTGAAGCATATCCTCCTTACTGCCCGGGTCTCGCACCATCATCTTTCCTAATTATTGATCCCCTCTCGAGGAAATGAAGAAGTGAAAACAAATGCACAAAACTGGCTTACACTTAAAAAACAAAACAAAAAACAAAGCATTTTTACTATAGGCATAAAAAACTAAGAGTCGAAAAGCCAAGTGTATAAATGATTAGGGGATTATGTTAACAAATAGGTAAATCGTACGATCCATAATACTGCCAATTAAAAAAAAACATTTCTCTTTTCACTTATTGAATGAAGTGATTGATGTGTTGAAGTGAACTTTGAAACGAGTGTATATATAAAAGGATTTATTGTAATATCCTTTTAAGTGGTAAAAGATTCATTTTCAAATTATATTTGTTGACATAATCACAGTATTCGTGTTGCGTGCGCCATAAGGAGGCTATGGTGATGTATTTTCTAGTTGTTGTGGTTACCCGCAACAACAGAGGTGGAAGTTAGCCCCCCCAAAAAAGCAAAGATGTTTTCTTGATAGCATGTATCATTTTGTGGTCATCGACCGGTTTTGGACATTCGCCCGTCGTTAGGATTTCTTAATAAACAATGTTATAATACCACAGACAAGGGCAGAGCAAAATCAGTGTGTACCCAGTTTTGAGAAGTGGTTTGTACGACCTAACTGGGTATATAGGCAGCGTATTCTTTTGTCTTTATAGCTGACAAGGCCACATGTTCTTGTTGTTGTACAACAAAGGTATTGTATTTTTGATTCTTTGATTCTATATTTCCATTCATTGATGTATCCATTTTAAAAAGAACCAAAAATACAATGCCTTTAACAAGGTAAAAAAACATGTGGCCTTAGTCAGATTTAAGAAAGAAAAAATACACATTCCAAAAAACCTGAAACGTTCAGACAAGTTTCACTTACTCCAGTTTACAAAATTGCAATTGACAAACTAATTTTAGTTAATATATAAAATTTAATGAAATTCGTCCGTGTTTTTTTTTGTAGAAAATCGCGAAAACTGAAAAAAACTAAAATTAATGTTAAACACAACTTTCACAAAATTTTATTTCCTCAATGTACACATAATTAGTTTAAAGAAAATCGTTGAAGCCGTAATAGAGAAAATAGCAAAAAAGTGAAGCAAAAACACCCTTCCGGTCATCCGATTTTCTTCAAACTCGGAATTTCAACAACATTACTTAATTTTAATTAACATTATTTAGATGATAGAATTTTATAATAAACTGAAGTAGCACTTTAGAGGAAAACCTAACCACATTTCTCCTCCCAGAAGAATGAATTTTCCCGGTGAAATGTTCAAATAAAAGTTGTCGTTCTTTGTGAGTGTACTTGATAATATCACATTGAATAAAAATCGTTGGAACCATTTATGCGTAAATTGCAAGAAAAAGTGACAAAAACATTCAATAAAGTGGTACTTCCGTTTGAGGAATTACAATAGACAACTTATTATCGAATCCATCCATGGTGATACCTAAACGGAAATCAAGTTTGATCTTGCTGCGATATTTCGTTCACATAACACTGCCACACACTCACACAGACCATTTTGGATTCAGGGGACCTCAAAACGGTATTTCCGATAAATATTCGATATTGAAAATTTAAAACGATTACAATACTTCTTCCTTATTAGGTTTAAGAGAAAGTACAAAAGTGTGTAAGCTGTGTTTAATACACTGTTTATCAAGACATCCTGATGATGGGCGAACGCACGAAACCGGTCGATGACCACAAAATAAAGCTAACACGGATAAAAAAATCTACAATATTTTCTAGTTATAGAGCTAAATTAATACTTAAATGTAGAAAATGACTTTGAAAGTGAAAGTGAATATGATAAGCTGTGGCGCGAAACATCTCTATATGAATAAGTATTAATTAAATAAATTACTTAAATAAGATTTAAGATGATTTGAAATAAGTTTTGAATAATATATTTTACTATAAACTCAAAATACAAAACATACTAATATGGATTAACTTTTAATGTGGTCAATAATATTTGTTAATAACTAATTTTTGTGGATCACCTTAGTTAAAATGGAATAAGATGGTAGATTGTAGATTGTTGTAGGGGATTATAGCACTGCAACCTGAAAGATCTATTGTGCCCCCCCCCCCCGAGCCTTCTCAGTGCACTACCCAACATCAAATGACCTAGCTACAGACAACCTGCCCATCACCGGTCAGTGAGTTGTAGAGACTCCTGGGAAGAGAAAATCCAAGGGCACATCGAACCCGGGACCTCCGCGTTGCTAGTCCAGCGTGCTACCACTGAGCTAATCCCTTCCTTCTCCCTTGGCTTATGCCAATTAACTAGGGACGAAGACCCTAGTTTGTGTATATGTTTGTCCTTGTCTGTAAAGAATAGAGTCTATGTAGTTTCAGTATATTGTGTGCTGTTCTGGCAAAGTGCATGGATGTAATAGGATCCGAAGAGAAGGATCCAAAGCAGAGAGAAAGAGACAGGATCACTCTCTAGTTTAGGCCAGACTAGAGTGGGAGAAACTATTTAAATACAGCTGTGTCAACCATAGGAGGGAGTCTACCGACTGTCTTGCAGCATAGTTCATACAGCAGTCACAACGCGTCATTAACCTTTCTCTTTACCTCTCACTACCATTTTATATATTTTAGTGTAGTTCTCCTTCTCAAACCCATTGTAATGGAGCTGTGTTAACCCATGGGGTCGCTACTCCCCAAGTAACAGCATACACAACAGATACCACTTGCGGGCATTAACGGCCAAATTCATTTCATTTGATGCTTTTACAATTTAAATTAGTCATAAATTAAAGATAATAACAAAAAAGTCGTTAAGATAAGAATTATGATATATACGGAGTTGATGCTCATATAACTTATAATAATTTGCCCATAATAATAATTTTCCTTTGTAGGCGCCTATCATTTTTGATCTTTAATTTCCTAATTTAAATTGATAAGCATCAAATGCGAACTGATTGGACGTTAAATGCCGCCAGTGGTATCTGTTGTGTATGCTGTTACTTGGGGAAGTAGCGACCCCATGGGTTAGAACACAGCTCCATACAAGTGGGTTTGGAGAAGGAGAATTACACTAAAATATATAAAATGGTAGCGAGAGGTAAAGAGAAAGGTTAATGACGCGAATATTAATAATGTACATAAGATAGGAGAAATTATGATCATACATTCTTTGGCCTTCCAGTAACAGGACCTTTCTCTAATAATAACAAGCATGTACATTATAATTTCGAACTTCGTTTATACATTTGATATTAACATTATAATATTATAAAAGTAAATAAATCCGATATGAAATATACGACTTTATTAAAAACAAACTTTAACTATAAATCATTAAAATAATAATTAACTGATATTTTTTTAAAAATTGGAATTTTTAGTAATGACGCTACATAAAGATTGTGTAGAGAACTCTGCACATTGGATTGTTGATCGTTAGGAGATGCAGGAGCTATCTACTTGAACGTGACTGTAAAAGTAGACCAATAGGAGGCCGCCAAAATATTGGTTACAATTTATAGGTAAACCTAATGTTTTAAATACCCGAAACATTCTAAAATAATATTTACCAAAAAAAAACATAGTACATAAAAGTGATATGTTTTTATTATACGAACTCCAGAATTACAATTTTTATAGGTGAGGTGTTAAAAAGGAATTTTACCATCTCTTACTCCATGTCAGAGGAAGTTTGTAGTTGTGTCAAATTTTCGATATCGTTGTATTATTGGAAATACACGTAATGAAATTTTAAGAAAATGGAAGGAAATGAGAAAATCGAAACTTGTCGATAATAAGAAAAACAAACAGGTTATGATGAACCCACATACTATGCACCAAATTTTTCACAGCTCAGCTCTGTTTTGTAGAATTCAACAAAAGTCAAAATCCATTGGGTCTACAGAACTATTGTGGCTTCCCTGAAGTGAATGTTTGTATTTTAGGTTACTTCTGAAAATTGTATATATGTATATAGAGAGTTAATTAATGTAGCGGATATCGTTTTTGTTTTTAGCCTCTGGAATAACAAAACGTTCAGAGGAAGTCAAGATCTCTGAAAAACTTCCTAATCCATTTCCAGCTTTATGAGAAAAATATATTGAATATATTAGCCATGAAAAGTCCTAAATATTGGGAGTATAATTAGAAATAACAAAATTATGTTTTCAAGAATTCTAAGATTAATACAAAAAGGAACACTGTACTCTATCTTGGAAAGAATCATTCCAACCTGGAATAGGGAAGA
This sequence comes from Triatoma infestans, assembly GCA_011037195.1. Lineage (NCBI taxonomy): Eukaryota > Metazoa > Arthropoda > Insecta > Hemiptera > Reduviidae > Triatoma > Triatoma infestans. The sequence goes on along the minus strand of JAAEAF010003814.1, from coordinate 41,567 downwards.
AACAACAAATCCACTTTATTGGAAACAACCGCTACTTTATTGGACGCTCGTATTGTGTCGTATTTTACAATAAACCATAAAATCTTCTCTTTACTTTCTCTTACTCCTAGGAAGAGGAAGTATAGTAATCGTGTCAAATTTTCGATATCGAGTTTTCAACAGAAATATCTGTTTTGAGATCTTCTGAGTCCATAGAAGTGGTTTTTAGTATATGGTCTGTGTGTGTGTGTGTGTGTGTGTGTATGTGAACACCATACCTCAAAAACGAAGAATCGCAGATAGTTCAAACTTAATATTCTGTTTAGGTATCACCATTGGATCCAACAGTAAGTTATCTGTCGAAATTCCTCAACCGGAAATACCATTTTACTGAATTTTTTTTTTTTTCACTTTTTTGAGATTTTCTCGAAAATGGCTCGCAACAATTTTCTGGAAACTTGGTGTATCAACTAAACATACAATGAGCTAACTACAACTTATATTTGAAGCATTTCTCCGGGAAATTTCATTTAAGGACACTTTTGAGGAAGTGGTGGGTAAGGTTTCGTTTAAAGTGTTATTTCAGTTTATTATACAATTCTATCATTTAAATAATATTAATTAGAATTAAATATGTTGTTGAAATTCCAAATTTGAAGAAAATCGGATGACCGGAAGTGCGTTTTTTACTGACAAGTATTTTTCAGTTTTCTACTATTTTCTCTAAAACGATCGCAGCGTGGAGTCTGTTTCTAGAAATTGAAGTTCCCTTTAAAAATGGGCTTCTAAATACTGCTTAGGGATGGCATTTATTACCGAGATAACTGGGAAGGTAACTAGAAAGCGCGGTTCTAGCGTAAAAGATGAATATGAGAAACATATGGTTTTCTGCGATTCTTAAAAAAAGGAATAGTTGCGTAAAAAAAGTATGCATTTCAAAAAAGGAATAGTTTAGATGAAAACCATTAAAAAAAAAATAATAATCAGAATTTTGAGGGCATGGCCTCAGATCACAATAGTTACTTTAATTTATAAAAAGGAAAAGTTGAATTGAGAATTTTATATTCTGTACTAGGTTGGAGATTGGTGAAACCAGCGACGATAGTGTCAACTTCTATGATCAAATGATTATGTAATCGAGGAAACCAGCTTAGCGGCCTAAGATATAGGCGGACGAACTGTGATTTTTGCTAGCAACGCTGGATGAATAGAAAATCAGCGTCAGCGATGAGTAAGTTAACAATGTTTTTACCGTAAAATCACTTACAACACTTACAATTTTTACTTTATATTCTGTACATTATTTTGGTCATGGCCTTTGATACGAAAAGTCAGGGTTGGATACCTTGTAGGCTTACAGTTTTCGGGTGTCGCGAAAAAATGAGGAGCTACAATTATTATTTATAAATGGACCTGACAGCAAAGAACAGAACTAAGAACTAACTGTGGCTCCGCCCACTAAAATCGCCGTCTGGTAGACTTTGGCGTAAGATTTTTGTTGTTGTTGTTTTTCATTATTTTATTACAGTGATAAGTAACAAGTAATAGATATTGAAGTAAGAATAATTTATAGTTTTATTTATCTATTTATTTTACTTTAGAACATCTCTATTCTAAGAAACTATTTAGTTTATATTGTGTAATAGGAAATTTATGATCTGCGATAGGTAGACATGTAAAAAGTGGTGTGTGTATGCTAAGTGTCTCGGTAGAAAAGAAAGATGACAAGTGTGGGTGCACAAGGTTTTCTGTTTGTGGGCGCACACAGTGGGGCAACATGGGTTTGGGTTTGTTCACCTTCTCTATATAACATCTACCTTATGATATCGTGTGTATATATACGTATAAAACCTCATCATATTCACTCCAATACAAGTACACATACACACAAGCACAATAAACACACGAAACAAATACAAACAAAAAAAAATATTCCAAACCGAACACACCCCACTCTTTTTTATCTTGGGGGTAACAAGGCTCCAAGATGTCTGTCTGTGCCTCTCTCACATATACACCGGCTGTTTTATGGTAATACAGAAAGTTGTCTAGGGCCTAACCAATATACTCACTCACATACGAGCATACGTTTGTGGTCCTAACAAACAGAAGAAAAAAAAGAATCTCTCTTCCGTAACATCCTTTCCTTTTTAACTAGTTCTACTCTTCTTTCTTTTTTACTTATAGTTTTTTCTTCTGCTGGTTCAACTTATATAATTATAAATTTACTTTTCTTCATCTAAATGACTGTTTCTTACATGATACTCAAACTGTTAGTTTAACAGTGTACGAGGTTAACTTATGACTATAGCTTATGACTCTTTAAATGTTGGCTGAAAGAAGTCGATCATATACAGAAGAAAAATCTTTATTGCTTTTCTTCTCAGTGAAATATCACTTGCAATTTACTCTACAGAATCACTAAGAACTTTCAAGCTTCCTTCTAAATTAGTTTTTATTCCGATAATTTAATAAAGCACCGGAAAGTTCCCCTGTTGGCTGGAAGCCCGATCGACCCTACAAAGCTCAGTAGAGTATAATTTATATGAGGCTCCTTCGAAATAGATTGACTAATAGATAGATAGATAAGATCTTTTATTGACAGAAGAAAAAAATTATACAGCAATAAGTTCGAATTTGAAACTAAAAATACTAAAATAAAAGACCATAAGCTAGGACAAAGACCATCCGTGGAGGTTATTGTTTAAGTTATACATATTATAAATCTTAAATCAAACAAAATAGCGAAACAATTATTTAAATAACAAAGAAAAATCAGTTCATATTAAATTAGAAAAAATTCCCAGCTGATCGCTTGATTAGTAAAACTTCAAGTTTTTAGTTCTATAAAATAAATAGCTGCACTGACTTTTCTGAGAAGTCTTTAAAGGTGAAAAACAAGGCAACTGACAAACGAGCAATCCCTGAAAAAGGGAGAGCAAAGAAAATTTCTAATTCGCTCATTAACATGAGCATAAGGAAGGAAGACGCATTAACTCAGTGGGCACAACAAGTATTAGATGAAGACCAAGGAAATATTATCGATGAGGGTGAGTACAGTCCTCCTATCTCTTTCAAAAAACCCCGAACTTCACAATCACCCAAAATTTTAGACTTAAATTCCAATTCTGATTTTCCACGGCTAACTGTACATGACAAAGATGAAATGCAGATTGATCAAACTACAGCACCCACTCGCAACCAAAAAACATATATTTACAATAGACCACAAATACCAACGCACAATAAATATGCACCGTTATCCGAAATTGAACCTGAAGAACCACAGATTAACTCAAACAAACAGATGAAAATCCCACCAATTTTTATAATGAACACAGAAAATTATCAAGCTACTATTGAAGAAATTAAAAACAAAATCGGCACTTCTTTTGAAACCCAATTATGCAAAAACAAGCTGAAAATACTATTAAAAAATTCAGATGACTTTAGAAAACTCACAAAATTTTACGATGACACAGGCACAAAATACTACACATTTGTGAACCCCGAAGACAAAAAATTATCAGTTGTAATCAGGGGTATACCGTACTCAGTCACTGATAAAGAAATATTTGAAGAATTAACACAAAACTATCCAGTGATCTCAGTTACCAGGCTAATGAACAAAAAATGTGAACCCCTGTACCAACCCCTCTTTGCGCAGTACTTCTGGAAAATGACAACAAAGGAAGAGCAATATTTCAGCTTACCCGTCTCTATTACTCAGTAATCACAGTGGAGCCCAGACGAAAGACCAGCCGCATCCCACAGTGCACAAATTACCAGCAATATGGACATACCAAAAACTACTGCCGACTAGACCCTAAATGTGTAAAATGCGCAGGCGACCATCACTTCTCCGTATGCCCAAACCGCCAACTGGAAACAGTCAAATGTATAAATTGCAATGGGGATCATACAGCCAACTTTAGTAAATGTCAAACCTTAACCAAAATAATCAATAGAAAGAAATCAAGAAACGCACAAGAAAACACCTCATCAAGGATAAACAACACGCCTCAAGACTCTTCACCCAAAATAAGAACTAAATTTTCTCCAGAGAAACCTAGCGCAAGCACTCCTATCAGTTCGATTCCCAACTACTGGGCACAAAGAAGAAGAACCTGCAGGCCGTCTGACCAGAGTTCTAACGTTTCTTCCGAACCTACAACAACTATATTCAATGCCATAAAAGATCTACTCCTACAGGTAATCACTCCTATCATCCCACACCTAAAACAATTGCTCTCTAACCTGGTTCAGAACTTCTTCTTTTCAAACAATGGACAATCATAGACAGCTTCACACTCACAACTTAACACTAGTAAATTGGAATGCCAACGGACTTAAATCGCGAACGTCTATATTCTCTGACTTTCTTACTAGATACGACATTGACATAGGATGCATTACCGAAACACATCTTAACTCAACTGACCGACTTAAAATACCAGGATACATCACCTACCGAACTGATAGACAGACACGTGTAGCTTCAGGTGGAGTCGCCCTCTGTGTGAAAATAAGCATTAAACACCAGATATTCCCCCTAACTCCATTAACTAATCTTGAAGCTGTAGCTATTCAGGTAGCTACCCAAACAGGCCCTTTAATAATTTTATCTGCCTATCTAAGACCGAACACAAGACTTCTGGAAGACGACCTTCAACAAATTTTTACACATAACAGCACACTGTTACTAGGAGATCTCAACAGCAAACATACATACTGGGGATGCCGAACTACCAACAACAATGGCACCAGGCTACTGATGGCGACAGACAACTTAAACATACTGATCTCAGCCCCAGAAGAACCCACATTTTATCCTACACAACGTACCTACCAACCTGACATACTGGACATCGCATTATCACGCAATGTTAATATGCCAATACATCTGGACCCAATCAGTGAACTGGACTCAGACCACCTTCCAGTAATATGTACGTTTCACTCTCATATACAACGCAATGAACAACCACCAAAATTAATCACTGGAAAGATAGACTGGGAAACTTACAGACATGAAATGAATAAACTACTAACAATACCAACTCATTACAGGTCCTACGACGACATTGACACTTCACTTCACACATTTACACACGCAATTTATACAGGTGTTTATCACTCTACTTACAAACAACAAGACAACGTCCACAGAACTAAGAGACTACCAGGTCGAATTCTTAACCTGATCCATGAGAAAAACAGAATTCGTAAGATTTGGCAGAGAACTAGAGACCCTTCAAATAAAACTCACTTCAATCGACTAGCTAGACAAATCAAATGGGAACTTGACAACTACAGAATCTCCACTTACAGAACATACTTAGAAGCGATGACTCCAGGCGACAGTTGTCTCTGGAAAGAAACAAAAAGACTGCTAAACGAACACACTCAGATTCCTCCACTACAATCAGGCAACGTATTGGCAATAAGCGATGAAGAAAAGTGCGAAGCAATAGCGACTCATCTAGAAAACAAATTTACTCTAACTGACCATAGGACCAGGACATTGAAGACCAGATCTATTCCGAACTCCAACAACCTCACCACACAGCAGAACTTCCTATCGCATTTACTTCTCCTTCCGAAATTTTATCATAATCAAAGGTCTCCCCAACAAAAAGGCCCCGGGAGACGATTTAATTCCCAATATTGCCATAAAAAACCTGCCTCAGAAAGGTCTTGCATTCCTAACTGGGATCTTCAATGCTTGTCTTAGATTAGGATATTTTCCTAAACAGTGGAAGAATGCTATAGTGATAGTATTTCATAAAGCTGGTAAACCAAAAAGCGATCCTAACAGCTATCGCCCAATCAGTCTCTTAAACTCTCTCTCCAAAATATTAGAAAAAATAATATACAAACGACTCTTAAAACACTTGACAGCCTCTAACACAATCCCACCTCATCAGTTTGGATTCAGACAAAAACAGTCACCACTACACCAACTAAAAAGAGTCACAGAACACATTGTACACAATTTTGAGGAAAGAAAATACACGGCAGCAATATTTCTTGATGTAGCTGCTGCATTTGATACTGTTTGGCACTCTGGACTAATTTACAAACTTACAAACACAAACGCACCAACATACCTAACTCGAATAATAGGATCCTTCTTACAAGACAGAACATTCCAGGTAAGACTCAACAATACATTCAGTACAGAAAGACAAATACTAGCGGGACTACCACAAGGGGCAATCATGAGCCCAATACTCTTCAACCTCTACTGCTCAGACATACCTGAACCTACTACAGCGACCTTAGCTACCTACGCGGACGATACCATGTTAGCCTCATCCAGTACAGACATTAACGAAAGCATTACTGACTTACAAACATCAATAGACTGTATATCTGGCTGGTTTCACCGATGGAAGCTAAAGTTAAACCCATCTAAAACTGAAGCGAAAATCTTCGCTCTCCGGCGGTTTCGGAATGAAGACCTTCGCCTACTAACACTTGACAACCAGCAAATTCCCTGGAAACAAAAAGACCAAGGAGTGCGTTATCTGGGCGTAATCCTTGATACAAGACTCACCTGGAGACTACACATTAACACTAAACTACACCTAAACAACAAGCTACACCCGACTGAAACAACTCTACCCACTCATTAACAGAAACACACCACTCAAACACTCCTGCACCACACTACTCTATAAAACTCTCCTTAGACCTCTCCTGACATACGCCTGTCCAGTTTGGATAACAGCTACCAACACACTGACAAAACGATTGCAGACTTTCCAAAACAAGGTACTGCGAATTGCACTCAACGCTCTCTGGTTTGTCAGAAACACACAAACACACAGAGAACTTGACATGCCAGATATATACACACACATGACTAAACTTACAGACAATTTCTTCCTAACGCTTCACACACTACCCTCAGCTTCACATTACCACATAGGCGAGCCTACTTCATCCAGACGATTAAAACCCAGACTGTATCAAGATCTCTGACAAAACTCATCTTTGTTTTATTGTTTCTTTATCTTTCAATAGCCCTATGTGTAAAGCTCTAAGCGAGCTGGCCCATAATAATTTGTAAATATAATAATAAATAAATTAGAAAAAATTTGAAACCAACCCTTTCTATAAAACTAAAAATATGACAATGAATTGTCTTAATTATAGATGATTAAATTGTATTATTTCTGAATGCCCATGCAGTTTTATAATATTTTAGTATTATGTCACAACACTTCCCATTCAAATATAAAAATTAAGTCTTCTTCTGTAATAAGTTACTTTATTAAAATAGTTTAATAAATATAACTGTGTATCTGAATTTTTGATTTATCGTTTATAATTTAAATTAAATAAATCCCCTCTTATTCTCATTATCTAGCTAATATTTTCTATTTTAAGATTACCATTAACGTAAAATAAATCAGAATCTGAATTAAATTTGAACAGTGACAAATATTTTGTTAATAAAGAGCCTACCCACTAATATCTTCTTATAAGGTTTCCTTGTAATTAATTAATTAATTAAGAGAGAGAGAGAGTACAGAGTATATGGTCATTTGCTAAAAAACAATTTTTTCGTAAGTAGGGAATCTCAAATTATTTATTCCTGGCGAAAAGCTGTTCGAAAATTTAATACGACCATTACGCTTCCACTTAAAATAGTAAGAGAAAGTAAAAAATTAAAATTAATCTAATGAGATGTTTATACGGCAATGGCCAGAGGAGTTTTTTTTTTCAAGAAAAAAGAATTCTTTGTTGCTCTACGTTTCTGATACCATTGGTGTGCCCTTCTTCAGGAGCTCTGCAAAATGTATTTGTGAAAAAGTTACATCATTATGTACTGAAGAAAGAATGTGCGTGGATTTATAACATGTAAAAGGTAAAAGAGGTTACAAAAAAATTTAAATAAAAGAAATATTAGAACAAATTGGGCATAAGATATTAAAACAAGAAATTATAACAAAGAAGTTCTATAAACATCTCATTATAATTTTAAGGCCTGACGATTTGAAACCCTATTTTAGAATTAATCTATTTATAGTTTTTTTTAAAAAGCAGTCACCATTGGTTTTGTAGAAAATATTCATAATTTTCTTTCTCGACATTTAATATCTGATACATAGCATTTCAGAGACACAGTAAGCTAAAAGGCTTTCTTTTTTTTTTTTTTTAGAGCGAGAGATATGATTGATTAAACTTAAAATTGAACATCTGCGCTAAAGGAAGACTCTTTTCGTGAAACATGAGATCCCATTATCTTATTACAGCGGTAAAAATAGCCACTATCAGTAGTCTCTGGCCCACAAATCCGCTCATATTACAGCAATAAACAATGGAGATACATGTGATAACATTTTAATTATTAGTATTTGTTTTTTTCTTTAATGTATGGCCAGCCATTTTTCTGTTAATATATTCCAATTTGAAATCATTCTCTTCCATATACAGGGAAGCAGTGTTGTGACGAGTTACTTGGAAAAAGAAAAATTCAATAATTTTTTTTTGAACATAGTCTGTTTAAACATAACCTTACCACATATTATCAGAAAAAAGAAAACATTAATTTATTAGGTCCATAATTTAACGTATTTACATATCTTGATTGAGATAGGATTGTCAAAATATAAAGTTTGCTAAATATTTTGGCTATTTTTTATCATCTCCATCTTCAGAGTTGAAAGAATTTATAAATTTATGTGTTTATTTGTTTCTAATAACAGGTTTTTTTTAAATGTGTACAGACGGAATACCTTAAAAAGCGGTTGATATCACAAGTGTTCAAAATATAAAGAATTACAACTCATCTGACCACATTGTCAAGTAATATTATAAATTTTATCTATTACACTTATTACAAATTTGCCCTTTTTTGTGTAATATTTGCTTTGTCTGTTGAAAGAGAACGTAGAGCGATTCGTTATCGGAAATTATGTTTTCTCGTAAAATACATATTTCAGCCACTTTGAGTTTGAAAAAAACCTGGTGAGCAACACTCAAAAGATTTTCTCTTACTACTGATTAAACAATTACATACTATAAAATAACAAAGTTTCTTTTAACTTCAAATTGTTATTATTATTATTTGTCTGTGGGGAGGGACCAAACTACGCTATCTAAAGCCTCACTGGGCCCATATAGATACCCCAAGTAAAACAACAACAAACCGGGTCTAGAACAAAAATCCAGACCAGTATCTGATCCATTTAAGATTCCCCGCAGTACGAATAACCTTAAGCGGGAATAGCCTAAGCTCTTCCACAGACATCCTATTCCAACCAAAGGTCCTGAATCTAATTTCCTCACAACCCAGGCAACCAGTCATAAGATGGATGGGTGTTTCTTCCTCATAGACTCTACAAATTGGATCCGGCATGAGCCCCATTATGTAGAGATGTCTCCTTAAACCACAATAGTACAGTAAGAGATCCAACCAGATGCCTGAGAGAGTTCCATGAAAAACTCAGCAACATCTCACTAATGGCCTTGTCCGGACCCGCGATGAGCATTTTGGACTGCTGAAAACCAACTGAGCTCATCCATAAGGATGAATGCTCTGAAAAGCTTGACACACATATGCCAGAAGGCACGCCAACAGCAGGCTCGGGACCAATGAAAGGAAGAGAGGCGCCTAATTTGGCAAACGTATCCATCTCCTCATTCCCAAAAATCCCCATGTGACCTGGCACCCAGACTAGAAGCATATCCTTCAGAGAAGAAAGCTCTTCCAGTCTTTCAGAACATTCTAACATCAACCTGGGAAGTGAAGACAGATGAACTCAGCGCCTTCAGCGCAGCTTGGCTGTCCGAGCAGATACAAACACCTTTTAAGTTAGTGTTACATACCCTCTCATCCAAGAAACAACAAAGAATAGCATAAACCTCAGCCTGGAAAACAGTGGCCCACTCACCAAGAGATACTGCCAAATGATCTCCGGTCTCAAAATAGACCGCAGCACGGGACCTACCATCCATTCTGGAACCGTCTGTGTAATACCGGAAGTAATTATCAGGTATCACACCAAACGGATCCAATCTTGACCAATCTTCCCTAGAAGGTAACCTGACACTGTAAGAATGCTGGAAAACAAAAGTCTTCAACATTCTATCAGAAGGAAAACCTGCAACAAACTTCAAATTGTACTCATTTCTCTAATATAAACACAGAAGGGTTGAAAACATATTTTTCATACTCAGGGGATCTCAAAACATGTATTTCCGCTGAAAATTTGACGGATTACAATATTTCCTCTTACTGTGTATAAGAGAAAGTAAAAATATGTTTTTAGCAAGTTGAATGAATCTTGTGTAATTTCTCAAAAACTAAAAATGGCAGGTAGTTCAAATTATATTCATCCATTCATTTAGGAAATACCCTTTCATTGCATCTGACACTAAAATTATGACCAAAATTCATCAACCGGAAAATGCGGACCTTACTGAATAGTTTTTGAATTTTTCTCAATTCTCTCAAAAAACGGCTCCAAGATTTTCTTAAAACTTAGCACATAAACCACTTTTATTTGAAAACTTTTTTCCAAAAAAATTGATTTTTGAAAGTTTCTGGACACAATGTTCTCCTTAGACTTTTCTTAATGGTATTAATTAAGAATAATGAGAGGTTCTACTAATTGTACAATATCGATGAGAATAAAATATATTAAAAAAAAAAATACCATGTTTGAAGAAAATCGGTTGACCGAAGGTGGGAATTTTTGGAAATTGGTTTTTCCAGTTTTAGGAGAATTTCACGAAAATAGCTCCAAAGATTTTCATATAATTTAGTATATATGTAAACTATAGGTATTTATTATAGTATTAGCACAACACATAAACCTATTATTTTTTTTTTTTAATTTAAGGCGCGTCATTGACAGACAACACTGTCCATTACTGGACAAAGAGCTGTAGAGGCTCCTAGGAAGAAAAAAATCTAAGGGCAGCACTAGACTCGAACTCGGGACTTCCGCATGAGAGTCCAGTATGCTAACCACTCAGCTATTCCCTTCCCTAAATAAACCTAATTTATTTGAAACATTATTCTGGAAAAATTTATTTTACGAGAGTTTTCAACATGGCTACTATCAGTCTTGCCTTTTTATAGTACCAATCCGTATATCATTGCGTTCTACTACCTGCAAGGAAACTATTTAGTAAAAATTCCTACTTTTAACAAATATTTGTCAATTAGTATTCATTTAATTTTGATATCTTGAATTAGTGAAGAAAATAATAATAATACAAAGAATAAATTAGTGACTACTTCTCCTGGTACTGTTGAGGATAGCCTTATTAGGTCGAAACGTCCAGCTTTTTTGATGTTAAAAACCAGAAGAAATAGTCACTAATTTGTTCTTAACATTATTATTATTCTTTTAACTTATCAACATTAATTATCAGTCAGTAATCTTTATTCTATAAAATTCCGAGAAACTCAGGATCCTATTCTCAAAAGGACGAATTTGCTTCATAGTTGGAATTCATCAACGAATTTAATAAATCTTAATATTATATAGTGGTAGAGAACCGTGGTACTGAAATAACGCTCTGTCAAATCCAGTACTTCTTTCTTTCTGTTCGTGGGTAAGGAGCGTGGGCTCAAAGGTACTGCCCATCGATGTGTTAATAATAAAGTGACGCTCTCTCAGAACTTTCCAAAAATGAAGTTTAAGGAAAACCTTTGGAACAATTTTCGACGGGAAAATGTGAAAAATTAAAAAAAAACAAAAAAACACTTTCACTAAAATCATTTGATGGATTTTTCTAACGATGGTATGTCACAGGTTAAACTAGAGTTTGTAAGTAATTCTAACTGAAAATTTTTGTAAGTTCATTTCCTAAGTTATTTCCATACTTTACGCTTATATATGCTGGTTTCACCATCTACATACTATTAATATACATTAGAAGTATTGATAGCCAAATTTGAAAAAAATTTAGAATAAAAGTTGAACTGGATTACTTTTATGCCAGCCTAATTTCTTTCTTATTATCAAGGGAAAGTGAAATATCTTTGATTCTGTGTTTATGAAAATACTTTAAAAACGTTTTAGAATTATTTTGTAACGAGGTTTATATTTGAATAAACAAGGTTTCTGTGATTTAGAGCCCCCTCCCGCGGCTGGCTTAGCTTACAGCTGGTTACTTAATATAAACCATAATAATAAACAAATATTATAATACAAAACTCATAACGTGCTGAACTACTATACAAAGAAGTTAAGCGGCACGGCAAGCCTACAAAGAAGAAAACAGATTCACCAACTGACAGGCACGCATATATTGAAAACAAGTTTTTTAAAGTGGAGCCTCCGAACACCTAAATAGGTCTCCTTTTTTAAAATATTTTTCAACGTTACCAAGTCCTCCAAGTATGTTTATTATTAACAGATCAATGCGCGTTGGTTATTTTATTTTCTGTACATTTCTTTCATTAGTTCTAAAATATAACTAGATAGCAAAAACCCGAGACTTGTTTTTTGCTATTAAATTTCTTATAAATTTAATTTCACTTGGAGTAAAGATAAATGCAAGCATTGTAATGTTTTTTGTTTATATTAACGTGTTGTTTATTGAATAATCAATGCTAATAAGATTAGTTTATTAATTAGTTAATTGATTACATACGATAAATTGAAAATATACTTTTATTGGTTCAAGAACAATTTTACTTCTTATATATGAAAGCTTACATTTGTTTTTGTTTTTTAAACATTCCAAGTTTTAGAGTGAAATGTTGTATTTTAATTTGCAACAATGTTTTCTTAAGGGAGCCTCGCTCGAGTGGATGGATGCATTGGTGAATAAAGGGCGTAATATCCGACAAATTGCCGAGGTTTTCGAAGTGTAGTGCTTCATTGATCTGGCCAGCATATTCATAGGAAGAATTATTAGACACTGTTCTCCGCCTCCAATCAACGTTGAACAGCTTCAGAAAAGTTCTTCTTGAAGAATGGGATACCGTTATGGAAAATGAAATCCTACAAATGATCCTTTGATACTAAAGACTTGAGTGTTCTAGGAATAGCAAGAAATATTCAAGAAATTAGGAGCAAAAAAGGGGTAACAATTATCCAATTCCAAAAATTTAAATTTAAATAACCTAAAATTTAAATTTACTTTAAAGTGCTTTCTCTTGTAGCGCAAAGAGAAAGTAAAATATAAAAGCTACCGGTTTTCTGCTGTCGAGTATATTGTTGATCGTCCTAGAGTTTCAGATATTATGTTTTTAAAACTCGAAAAATTTAATTTATGAGACAGAAATCAAAATGTTATCATGTATAGGCAATAATTAAGTAGTATAGGTCAAATTTTTTATCAGAGACATTTTCCGTGGTAGCCTGCTTCATTTTGCAAACCACGGAAATTTTTTATACTTCTTGCATTTTCACTTGAAACAAATAAATTTATTGTTGTTTAATTCACAAAGAAGGTAGTTAATTAAACTTTAACCACTCATATCCACTGTACGTATCCACTATTTGGTCTACAGAATTTTATGAATATATGCCTATTTTTAAAAATAATAATTCCAAATTCCGCCTCACTCTATCTTTTTGCTCAATTCCCAAGTTTAGATTTCACTTGAGGCCCTTAGATTTCTTAGAGGTTAGATTGTTCGTTAGTGTGGTTCATATGTAGTTAATCTTGCAGATATCATTGAAGACTATGTAAACTCTTGATAAACGTTATAAGTTTTATCAAGACAAAGGGGAAATAATACTTGCACTTGTTGATCAGAGTGAAAGGCTTGTCCGATTCAGTTTCAATTCTATAAAAAGAAAAAAATCAATCCTCATTTTTATGCTGGCACCTGATTTACAGGACAAGATTTGGTAACAGCAATGTTACGGTATCTCATGACATGGGTGGGTTAGCCAATCTCCGTCTCTCGATCCAGTTTCTTAGATCAAGAAAATGATACGTCCTCATATACGCAAGGAAGCCATAATAGATCTCACTCGTCAAATTTGACTTTTATATTCATACCATCTGCAAGTATAAACAGGTACCGCTTAGAATTCCTGAAAGTAGATCGCTGCTATGATTATAGAGTCTTGTCTTAGTTTTGAACTTATAATTGAGTGTTATTACTTACGTTCGTTTTGTGAATTTATTTATAGAGTTTTTGATGTATGTACGAGTATTAGGTTCGTGCTAGCGTTTATGGTTTCGTTTCACTTTAAGGGCTCCATCGGATGTGCTAGCTACGAATACACCAGATACACGGTGACGGAAGTCGCTTTGGCTATTGTACAAATGAGATTCATGATAAAAGTTTTCAATTTCGTATTTTTAAAACAAGATATTGCACCATTCGCAAGATATCTAGCTACATTACATACTAATTAAGTAATTAAAAAAAAGTGAATTTAAATTTACTCTTAATAAATAAACCAATATAAATTTGTTATTAGATAATATTGAAATTATCAAACATACATACATTGATATTTAGATAATGCAGTACAAATAAATAATGAGATACAGTTGTTAAACTAGTAGACAGGATGCAATCTAAATACTATTATGTTTTAGCGATCTAGTTGGTGATTTGTATATATTTATATATATATACTAGTTACACAGGAGAGGTACTAGCAGATGCAGCTGTGCAGCTGCAGTGCATGAGGTGGCGGAGAGTAGAGGATGAACATGTTGAATGCAACTGGCTGCATTGGATGTAGCATATGGGATACTTTATCTGTACACCTCACTGTTCCTAGTAATTTATACATATTGAGTGGGTGCTAACTATCATATAGAAAACATATTTAAATACACACAAAATCACACGCATATATTATATATAAATTTATTTAACATATTATCAATGCTAATTTTGTCAAATCTGCTCGTATAAATAAATCACTGATTTTTTTTTTGTCATTCATGTTTCTCTTCTGCTGTAAGAGATTATATTGTGATCTGTCAAATTTTTGAAATTGAATTTCACCCTATTTACATTCAGTACATCATAAATCCCCCCCCCCTCCAAATGATTTTAGCGAATGGTCTCTTATATGTATTTGTGTGAAGCCAAAATATTACAAAAACGAAAAATTCCAGGAAGCTGAAAGTTCAAGTTCCGTTAAGGTATTGACAGGAAGATTTCCTCAAAATATCTCTAGAATTGGAATGAGGGGGGGACTCAAACCCAGGCACTGCAGCCTACCCATTGGGGTTTATTGTGCCAACCCCACAATACCTAGTAGAGGAATCCTCCCCTCTTCATGAGGTCCAGGACTTTTCCCACCGGTCCTTCTTGCAGTGCGATTTCCTCCGGTCTCAATGTGCCGAAGATCTCGTACCGCAATCTGCCGATTGCGACGCAATCAAACAGCAGGTGAGAGGCCGTCTCCTCCTCCTCCTCCTAACACGTCTACACAAGGGCTCCGAATCAACAATCCCACCTTGTGCAGATGTTTCTTGAACCTACCGTGCTCTGTAAACGGGCCCGTAATCAGACGAATCTGATACCTGCTTAAACCATGGTCTCTCTGGTTCTTCTTCTATACAGCTCTGGCATGACCATTTTGCTGTGTTTTGCCCCAATACTTAGCCTCCAGTGACGATTATGTTCTCTCCGAGTCCATTCTTTCAGAGACGCCCTCGCCATACCTTTGGCTATTCCCAGAACAGATTCCGGCCCACAGAAAGGAGTATTAGCTTTATTTCTGGCCAGTTGGTCGGCTAGTTCATTACCTTTAATCCCCTTGTGTCCCGGCACCCATACCAGCCGCACTTTGTTGTGCCGGGACAGCGCCTCCAGGGAGTCTCTACACTCCCTGACTAGGGAAGAAGTGATCCTGAATGCCCCAAGTGCCTTCAGTGCAGCCTGGCTATCCGAGAAGTTGCATAACTCCCTATTTCTAGAGCCCATACGCATGTTCTCCTCAGCACAGATCTTTATTGCATATACTTCAGCCTGGAATACCGTGGAATATCCGCCTCGCAATGCGTACCTCCGGCTTAACTCCATATCTGCCGCTCCAGTTCCGCAAGCCATTTTGGACCCATCCGTAAACCAGGACCCCCCAGTATGGCCTCGTTATTCCCAACTTTTAGCCCATTCCGATATCACTTGGAAGGGGAGCTCAAAGTGGAATGTTGGACAGCACTCTTCCCCAGCCATCTGAAAGATAGCGCCAGGGTCAACCTTCTGAGCTATGTCCAACTGCTTGGCTAGGGATCTTCTTTGCTTCCACTGGCCATTGTTCATTAGTCTGTACACGCTAGCCCTCGCCTCCGCTTGTATCAAGAGATGCAGCGAAGGCAACCCCAGCAGTACTTCCAATGCAGCCGTTGGGGCACTACAAAATGCCCCCGAGATCAGCAGCCACGCCAGCCTTTGCACCCCTGAGAGGTTCTTCCTCGCCTCCTGCTGAAAAAAAAAATATCTCTATCTCGGTCGAATTCTCATAACACGATTTTCTCATAAACGGCTCCAACCATTTTCTTTAAACTTTCTTACTATTCACATACTTGGTTCTGTATCATCAAATAATATTATGGTAAATTTGAAGCAATGCTAGAATTCCTATATTTGATTATAGAATAAGTTTTGGCGGAATTTTTCTCGAAAACTGCACCAACGACTTTCTTTAAAATTGGAATGTTAACTGCAAAGTTATAAGCCATACACATTTTATTTGAAGCATTTTTAGGGGTTCAGAAAATTCGTCGTTAAATTTCAAATCTTATTTAGGTTTGTTCAGTGTTATTAGTGGTCTACAATATAATCCTTTTAACTACTACTTGCCACTATTTACCCCCACCAACTCTATATTTATGTAAGAGCATAGGGCTAAAATTTCTGGCTTAAAGCCAAATTTGACAGTTTTCTAATATTTTATTAACTAGTAAAAGAAAGTCCATGTACACACAAAGAGAATAAAAAAAAATGTTTTTTCGATCAGAATTCAATATTGAAAGGAAAAATTTAAATTTTAAAGAGTCTGGAATAATATCAAGATTCGAGAGAGAAACAAATGTGAGAATACAACAAAGAATAGAACGTCCAAGAGAATATGATCCATCAGTGGAAATTAAAAGATCGGCTTCTTGGTTGGACACGTCAAAAGAATAGTGTACCGACTAGAAGTTTGAGTAAAAGATCTATTGAGGGTCCAGGAATAATGGCAGAAGATCTTGAAGATTTTGAATGGAATTATCTGAGAGAAAGAGACAACCTTGATAGACAGTAGGAAGAAATGTAAAGCAAGTTTTGGTTGACGTGCACCCTTTGCAAGGAGGAAAAATCCTTAAAAAAGAAAATTTCCTATAGAATGGTCGGTATTTACACAATTTAAACAATGTTCTTATAATTTATTAGAAAACTAATAATAAGTAATATTAAAAAAATGATGAAGTAAACAAAATAAAAATTAAATTAAAAGAGCCGTCTATACTATGTTAAAAAATCAACCACAATACATAGCCTTCTAAATAAAATAAATAACAAAAAAAAAAGTGATGATGGTATGTTGAGACAATTAGGCCGGCACTGCCAATTATCTATTGATGACGAAAAGCCTTTTAAAAGAGTAGAACCACTGTTAATTTGTAAACAGTTAATGATTTAAGGGGGGAAAAAACCGAACCACACATCGTAACACATAAAACTCCTCAACATCACACATAATGATTCTTTCTTATTTACCGACTTAACAAGCAGCCTTCTTCCACTTCCTCTTCCTAGTATTCACTGACTGCTCCTACTTTACTAAACACGTAACATTTTATTAAAAACGAACTAATCCCACTATTTCAACGAAATAACTATTAGCACGGACATAACTAAACCTATGTTTAGTGTGATGTCAGTGGAGGAGACCTATATTTCTTAATTTTGTTTTACATAGTAACTATTCCTTTTTTTTTTACTCTTTCTTTTCTAAAGTTTTGATCGAATTTTTATTTTGGAAATTGATTGCACTTAACGTATTATTAATTGTTTTCAATATTAATTTCTCAACAACTGAGTTTACATTTTATGGCGAAATGCCTAAATGAACTACAAAGAGGAACACTTTATTCTCATAAATAATAATAATATCTCTTTACGAGAAAAGTTTTGAATTCCAGCTGACAAATTTTCTTCATTTTCAGAATTTGGGTCACACATTTGTTTCTCAGTGGTTAATGACATCGCGTGCCCATTATAAGTTTTTTTCCTGTAAATCACGTGGAGTTCAGCTCTCTTTTTGACGTTGGCGAAATGGAACAGAAAAATTTAGAGGAATAAGAATGCTTGTTGAGGAAGAGTACATATGGTCAATCTGTTTTGCCGACGGTCAGGTGATGTTAACTTATTATAGAAAAGATTTGGATTATTTGATAAGGAAGCTAAGGAGAGGAATATGCGAATTAGGGTTTGAGAATTAATTTCGAAAAACATATTACATAGCAGGTGGAGTGAGGTGGTTTAAATATTTGGGTTCGTTATTGGAAAATAATGGAGAATCGGAGACGGGAATAAGGAGTAGTTCAGAAGCTAAGAAAACAACAAGATTATTGCAACAAAGATGATGTCCCAGAATACGAGAAAAAAAGATAAAGGATGATAGAAATGGAGTTCCTGATAAAAAGCAGATTGAAAAGAGTTGGGTAAAATAAAACCCATCTATAAAAAGCTAAAATGGTACGGTCCCATAAAGTTGCCCCAAGAAAGTTTTTGTGTGGCTATCACAGGAACGACGGAAGAAAGGTCGCTCGAGGCAGCAGTGGAAGGGTGGTTTGGAGCAAGAAATGGTTGGTCTAGGTCTGAGGAACGGCGACTGGGGGGGTATAGAGGGAAATGGAATGAGGCCTTTGACTGAAGTTAGGAAGATGCCGAGTAAAAGTAAGTAAATAAAGTTTCGAATAAAAAGTGAAACGGTGTTTTATATCAAGTATATAAACATGGGAAAAATATTCATTGAAGTTGTATTTTTGATTGATAGAAAGCTGCTTGTCGAATCTTGATGTGTCAATCTAAAACATATGTTGTTGTTATTTTAGAAAGAGAGATCACAGAGGCAAAGGAATAAGCTTAGTCAGCAATTGAGATCGGACCTCAACCAAAGAATTCTTCTCAAGAATAGCCGAGCAGAGAAAATCCGTGTTAAACACGGATAAAAAAGGCATATCTTCTTAGATTCTACATACTACATGATGCAGTATGTAAGTATGACTCTAATACATGGGAGCACGTTCTGTTTGAATGTCAATTTCTTGAAAGGGAGCCACGCCTTTTATATTCAACAAATCATTGTTAAAGTATGCCGCGGCTTCCAAAGATAGTCAGTGGGTTTTCCAAAAAGTGAGTTGTGCAAAATGTTTATAAAGTTCTTACGTAGATTTGAAACTTGTCACTGTGGATTAGTTCTTAATGAAATATAAGTAGTGACACCATAAGCGTTTTATAAGAGATATTATCAAGAAAAGCTTATAGTTAACAACGCCCCCCTCTGAAACTCCCAAAAAATCTGTTTGGTTATTTACTCCCCCGCATGTCAACAAGTGTGTAGTGGTAACGTAAACATTAAGTTGAAGTCAGCTTGCTACATGAAAGTGGCTAGACGCTACTGAAATTATCGTACGAAGTAGATACAGACACGCGTTCTCAAGGTCATAACGCAAAAGGATGGATCTGAGCCCATCCTTCATCGAGAAATAACGCAGTGTGACTGGCTAGACGGGTGGACGCAACGGAGGTTGCCATCCTGTTTGAATAGCTCCCTTGGACTCGGTTTTGAATTTTGGTATATTTTATATATCCTGTTATTTTGGTGCATTGTTTATACAACATGGATTAATACATTGACGTGAAGTATTAATTCTTGAAGTACCTTTGAGGATCAAAGTACATATGATATTAAATTTATCGACATACGATAATATTCAAAATATAAACCTGGGAAATTTTGAAATTTATCATATAGATTTATGAACTTTCCTTTATAACCTCGATCACAAATTATTGGAAGCACCCACCTATTTCTCTGTCGTTTCTGTTTACGACGTCGTCGTCTTACAACCATTAACGAAATAACTACTTCCGATGTAATGCTTAACTTTGCCATACTTTTTTAACAATTTATTTCTGCAAAATGCTTTTGAAATGACACGTTCTCCACTGATGGAACTACTGTACCACGTTAAAAATAGATCATGTAGCCGCTCCACTGGGAAATCTCTTCATTTAACGCGTTAATAATTGCGTTATTTATCGGATAGTCTAGCCAGGGCTTTACGTCATAAAACGTTCCGTTAATTTCCGTAAGAAAGCCTTCGTTAAAATGTCCGTCTAGCCTCAGGAACCAAAGAAATTTGAACAAATTAGTCCCATACTTTTCACCTTACTGCATCCTCTTCTCCCCCTCCTTTCTACGGGTAGCAGTAGAAAAATCTTTGCAAAAACTTTATGAAATAAGTAATGGAAATTGGCCAGGAAACCTATGCTACCGTGACCTCTAAATAGGTAATTTGTAGCACCCACAAAATGAAGTACCCTTTCCAGACATGTCTGTTTAATTGGATTTAAAAGTCTTGGAGAAAGATTCCTGGGTAGGACTTGAAGGCGTCAATTTTTCGTCCCGCAAAGAGGTGACAAGCCTATTCGCAATAAGTACATGCAGCGCTGTTTCTTTTTCCTGTTGACAAAACCTACACAGTCTGGCCGTTGTCATCATCACGCCCATGTTAATGCATGTGTGCTTATTGATACTAACTAGATTAATTAGAATATAAAATGCAGAATTTAATTTATTTGTTTAATATTTAAATAAAAGCAAGCTTAATCCTGTAACTGGGAAAATAATAATAATAATAATAATAATAACAAAAACATGGCGTGAAAAACATATGACTTACACTTGCTGGACACATGGCTTTCTTTAAACTTGGACATTTATACTCAGTTTTCCTAACAACAAATACAGATTGGTAAGGTATATGTATTGCTTAAGGTAGAAAATGAATGTGTTTTACACTGCAATCCAGAAAACTGCCAAAACATTGAACAAACTCAAATAATATTTGAAATTTAACGCCCAAAATTCCCGTGTATAAATATATGTTACCGGCAAAGTATGAAATTCATCCCGACGAGCCCAATTAATTTTATTACATCCCGAATTCAAAATATATTTTAATAGTCACCATTTAAAAGTTAAATTATTTTACATGGAATACCATGATTTATTATACTGAAACACTACAATAGAATTTCCCCAAGATAACAAATGAATAATAGAAATATTTAAAAGAATATTTTTCAAATACACAAGAATTATTATTATCATAAGAAATATAATTGGTATCTGAGTATAAACCACGCATGGTATTATTCTGGTATATGAGTATAAACTCGCATATATATATATAGAAAAATTCCAGGTATAAAGAAAAACTGTCATGTCAATTTCGAATAAACCTATTCTACAAAATCGAGCTTCCAGTTTATCTTTCCTTCATATTTGGAATTCCAGCAATTTTAATTAATAGTTTATTAATAGTTGTTGTGGTTGTTGGTTCCGCAGAGCTGGAAAGCATCAGAGAGACGTTTATTAATATTGTATAGATGGGCGATCTGTTAATATTAGCTTGGTGAGTTATCTGGAATAGTGAGGGATGATACGACGGACTAAATGATTAGAATGGGGTTGCAGGGATTCCTGGAATTTTTTATATCGGGTTCTGGCAATTAGACTGACAAAAGGAATCTCAAGGTCTCTGTGGTTGGTTAGGTTAGAAATGTCGAAAGAGGACATTAACGATTGTTCGAATAATTTTTGATTGAAGGAATTGTAGTCTATGGAGATGGGAACGTTTAGTTGAACCCCATAATTCAGTACCGTACGTCCAGATTGGTTTCAATATAGATTATATATCAGTCGTTTGTTGTTTAGAGAGAGAGAGATTAGTTCTATTTTCAAATAATCTTTTCACTAGCCGATAGCGTCTGTTAAGCTCAATCCTTTTTAGTCGTCCAGTTAAGTCTCTTGTCCATGAACAACCCAAGGTAGCGGACGACATCGGTGGGTGGGAAACGAATTAAGTTATTGTAAATTGGAGGAAGAGTGATGCGGCAGACGGTGAATGTGATAGGATTTAGTTTCATTCAGTTTAATTTTCCATCTTTTGAACCACAATTCTAGGGAAATGAGGTGGACTTGTAGATTTCTGTGTAATATTACTGGATCACGATTAGAAGAGAGGACGGCTGTGTCATCAGCATAAGTGAGGGTTTCCTAGGTGGGTGGGAATATCTGCTGTATAGGATGGGGCCAAGAATACTACTTTGCGGAACGCCTGCTTCGGCTTTCCGAATAGAAGAGAGAGATATGCCGACTTGTACTCGAAAGTATCGGTCAGTCAAATAGGAGCTTAGGATAAGATATTAAAATTCAATTCCGAAAATTCGGCACGATCGCAATACTTCTTCTTACCAGGAGTAAGAGAACATAATAAATAATAATAAAATGAATAAATAATATAATAGTAATAATAAAAAATTACGAATAGTAAATTAATAAGGATTTTCGTGTTTCATATTCTGGAATCACTGGATAAGTGAATAGTATGAACTTTAATTCATAAAAAGATATAAGAGAAGGAGAAAAAAATAAAAAAGAAATAAAATAAAATAAAAAAAACGCGCTAATAGATGGCAAAAAAAAAATATTGAAGAATGATAGAGAATGAGGCGGTCGGAGGTAGATGCTAATATATTACTCGTAGCTAACAGTAAAGTCGACCTATTATGTATGTCTGTCCGTTTATATGTGCGAGTGTGTCTGTATAATATTGCTTTGTGTGTACGTATGTATAAGTTGAATGATATTCACAACTTCCAAGTTCCCACAGACCTCTCGCTCTCTATCCTCTCTCTTTTATTATTGTACTTTCTCTTCGTCTACCTCTTCTTCATCTCTTTTATGTACACACATACTTCTTCTCCATTCATATAAGTATTTACCAATGGTTTTGTTTTAAACCTCTTTCATGCAAATATCAATTCACTCCTTCCCTTCCTTAACATTTCATTTACATTTGACTTGTTTAATTTTGTTTTTTATTTTATTTTGTAACTCTTTTGTTTACATCCTTTTTTTTGTTTTTTTGTTTATCATGTTTATTGTTGATGTTAGCATTTTTTGACATTAATTATAATCACTGGAAATAAATAATTCAATCCTAAAGAAGGAATAATCCATTTGCGTTTACTTCCTTTAGAAATAGACCTAAATTATGTTTTGAAAAAATTGGATTTGCCATAAATTATTGGAAATTTTATTCTTTTCGGTTTTGATCATAAACTTTTTTAATCCAGGATTAATATCGATGAAAAAAAAAAATTTAATAATTATTTTTATATTTTTTTAATTTAAGGCGCGTCAACATCTATGGTCATTGGAGCCCGGAGCCTTCTCAGTGCACCGCCTGACTAAGTGTTCTCTCTTAAACAGACAATAATGTCCAGCACCGGACAGTGAGTGGCTCCTAGGAAGAGAGAAAAGCTAAGGGCAGCACCGCTGGACTCGAACCCATGGAGTCCTAACCACTGAGCTTCCCACTTATTATAATTATTTTCATATTTTTTCTCAGCTAATGCTGGCATTTTTATTTTTAAGAAAGGTGCGGGTTGTACCAAACACATTTTCATTGATTATTTAAGAATAGCCGTACAATGCGACATGTATCCAAAATGACGGCCTTTTGAATATAAGTGGTTAATTTGGAATGAATTTTGAGAAGCGTGTGATACCATCATGTAGGCATATGTGGACAATTCCAGTCGTGGAAATGACAAGAGGAACAACCGCGACTCTCTCTGCTCTCCATATTCTTGTAATTTCTTCCCCAAGCTCGGCATATTTTCTTTGCTTCTCTTTAACAGTTTTACTTAAATTATGTATGTTGGGCACAGCGATGTCTATTAATTTTACATCCTTCCTTAATTTGTCTTCAAGGATGATATCTGGCCTATTATGACTAACATTCCTGTCACTTATAATAGATCTGTCATAATATATGCGGTATCTACTGTCCTCCAGCACTGGGGATAGAATATACTTATAATATAGTGCAGCCATGACTTCTAAAAAACCACATCTAATCGCCAGTTCTCGATGAACAATTCTAGCGACACTGTTGTGACGCTTAGTGTATTCATTGGGAGCCAAAACCGAACATTCACCAATAACATGGTGAATAGTTTCAGGTTTTTCGCGGCACCGTCTGCAGACATCATCTGTCACTGCAGCGTCCTTAATAATATGCGTTTTATAATATTTGGTGCCCATGAACTGGTCTTGAATGGCCATCATGAACTCCACTGTTTCCGGGAAAAGTTCGCCGTTCCTAAACCGTTCGACGCTGATTTGTCGACATTCGGCCGTTCAAAGTCATATGCAAACTTCCCGTGATTGGTTTGGCTTTCCATGTTCTTACCGTTTCTGGCACATCCTGGACGCTTCCGTTCGCTTGATGCGATCGGTCACTCAGATTTAGTGGCGTCCATTGCAAATCCAAATCGCAAACAACTCTATGAAGATATGAATCATCGCATCTGTCAAAGAAATATCTTCTCGGTGAGCATATTTGACTATTGTGCTGATCTATTATGCTCACGATCCCCGCAACACCTTCTGCCTTTGGGAGAGTGAGGCGTTCAACACAAGAGTTCCGATGATGCATTCT
The DNA here is from genome assembly GCA_011037195.1 of Triatoma infestans. NCBI lineage: Eukaryota > Metazoa > Arthropoda > Insecta > Hemiptera > Reduviidae > Triatoma > Triatoma infestans. The sequence goes on along the minus strand of JAAEAF010003814.1, from coordinate 16,907 downwards.
GTATTTCATCATTTCTGTCCTCACTCCTCTTTCAAGTCCTTCTAAATTTTAAATTATTATTTATTATTATTAATACTATTATTATATATTTCTATATCCCTAGTTATTTTATTCGTTTCAGCCAAACAGTGGTAAGTAAAGACTATACTTACTAACGATATTTGACCAAAACGTTAAAATCGTCCCCTGCAAGTCTTCCAAAAGACAAATAATCAAAACTAACAAAATCCTTTGGTGCAATACTCCCTGGGCCAAGGTCTTCCAATTGGCGTATTTTTTTTTTTTTTTTAAATAAATGGGGGAAGCGTGTGGTCAGCACGCCAGGATTCCAATAATTGTTTTAGTATACAGGTCGCTACTAACTCTGTACCTATCTAATTACTCACAATGTCACGGCTTTCTTTAGAAAACCGTTCTGACGTAAAAGATAATTAAATTTCTTCTGTAATTGTTATCATTTTACTTTCTCTTATCCCTGCAGGAGAAATATAATGATTTTGTGTTTATGTCACATTTTTTCGAACTCGAGATTTTATATGTTCCGAGCCCCATGAGTACGAAAAATGTTTTTAGCCTCCTTTTCTGTGTGTGTGTGCAACATGAATATCTAATTACCTCAAAAACGAAAAATCGCAGGAAGCTCGAATTTGATATTCCGTTCAGGTATCCCCAGCGTATGTAACAAAAAAGGTTTGTATAAAATCCACACACCATACGACACGTTTTTGACAAACAGTGTAATAACATAGACTTGCACAGAGCAAGTACAGTTGATACACTCTGTATGTATTTAACTCTGAGTGTATGAACTGTATTTGCTCTGTGCAAATCTATGTTATTACACTGTTTGACAAAAACATCCTGATGATTGGCGAACGCCCGAAACCGATCGATGACTAAAAAAAGAAGCAGGCTATCAAGGAAAATATCTCTGATGCTTTCCAGGTCTGCGGAACCAACCACAACAACTACTGAATAGTTTCTTCGATTTTTTTGCGATTGTCTCGAAATCGGCTGTATCGATTTTTCTTTAAATATCGACCACTATCTACATATATGCTTATCACTTTAATTTCAAATGTTTTTCGAGGAGTGTTGAGGTGGAGAGCAACGTAAAGCTTTTCTTTAAAAAGTTTTAAAAGTACAGTATATGGTTCTGCCACCTATTTATAAAAGCTTTATAAGCATTAAGTTTTTGAGTTTTTTAGAATTTGTTGTAGTGCTCTCGTGCGGTCTGTTTTGTAACTATACTAGACCGCAGCTACCTGATTCAACAACATGTAATATTGCATGGCTCTCCACTACTTTAAGAAACTATGCATTCAGAGAAAAATGTGTACACAAAATAAGTCAGGTAAAATTGTGTTATTGCGTAAGAAAAAAATTGTGTGAGTGTTGCATTAAATTTTCTTTTATTTTAATGATAACCAAATTAACTAGTTCAAAATTTAATTTTTGGCAATATACGTATACAATATTAGCACAGGTTAATATGTGAAAAATCAAAACAGAAATTCAAGTAATAAGCTTTTTTAAATTTGAATAACTTTATTCCGGTTATGATATATTTTTCTCAGTGATTCTAGTTTCCCATGGAAATCACGATTACTTTCCAATAGAAATGAATGGATATATTCATTGGTGAATTCAGTGTCCTCAAATACTTATTATCTGGAATGAAAAAAAAAACTCGTGCTCCATACTTTCTATATAGAAGTTAAAATAGAAATAAATCTATAAATTATGTGATAGATAATTCGATAATATAACTCTATAGGTGGTCAGTAATAATAATATCTGTAGAGAAAAGGTAGTAGGGACCGTTTATAAAGACAGAGATCCGTTATATACAAACTCATAACATTAACTTGAACATGTCGCGGACATCTTTCAAACTATTTTAAATTCTTTTAGGCTTAGGGTCTACACTTAATTATATTTAATTGAATATATACTCAGCCATATATACGCACACAAAATAGAATACGAGTTTTTTCATTAATAAATAATATTTATTGCTTCAATCTATTTTTAATACAATTCGCTAAATAAATAATATCTTGTAGTGGTAATTTTTTTACACTAACTCTTGATTTGGATTGATGTAAGAAATAAAAAATAAAATTATAAATAAAACAGAAACGTTTTTTAATGTTTGTCATCTCCTAGTACTTGGTACTGCCTCCTCGGGCAATTCTAAGGACCCTGATACGGTGGGGCATCGATGAATCAGGTTTTGAATGGTTTTTTGCCGAACGGCATCCCATTCTTCTTTAGGGCAAAGCAGTGGAGCTGTTGCAGAGTAGTTGGAGGCTGATCAAGAGCCTTTTGAGCATGTCCCCATAGTTGTTCTATAAGGTTCATGTCCAGAAACCATGCAGGCCAATCTAATCGATCACAGTTTACACCGACTTTCTTCAAGAAGCGGATGACAATTCCAGCTGTGTGTGGTCTGGCGTTAACATGCAAACGGTATAACTGCCTCTAGAAGAACTTCTTCAACACACTTAGCAGTGGTCATTGCGTTATTTTTAAGACAGTACGGCATTTTACAATTAACTTATTCCACCCCACACCATAATTAATTGCCAATGAAATGGAGCACTTCGCTAGTAGCACCTACATTGAATGAATCGCTCCCTCTGCCTTCTTCTCCACGCACGAATTCGATCGTCTGAAGCATACAGATCTAATTGTGATTTGTTTTCGAACAGTTTCAGAGCTCACGGTGACTCCCCAAACTTGTAATAAGTTATCCTTGAGCTCTGCAGCTGTAAGAAACCGATTGCATAAACTTGAGAGCGAAAAAAAATAGGTCATCCCAACATAGCGAGACCTTTGTACGATAACTTCCGGGTTTCCGACGACTGTTTTTTCCCAGTTTCCCTAAATGTACGATTGTTCGATAAACCGCCGAATGTGGCAGACCTAAAAGTTCTGCCATATATCTCCGCAATCTTTAAAAGAAATGACTATTTTTTTGTTTAATAAAGTTAAACAAATAAACTAATTAAACGAAAAAATTAAAAATAATGTGGAATTGAAAAAAAAATATATATATATATTTGATATCTGTCCCGGACCAGAAAACCACACTAAATTCTACTGTTTTCAATTTTTATTCTTAAGAAAGTTATGAAGTTTAGTGATTAAAGTATTGTAAATAACATTTATATAAGTTATAAACTGTAACTGATGATACAAAGTTATTGTGTTTTTATACAGAAAAATATGTCTACCATTTTTTTTTTTTTTTTTTAAATAGCTGAGTGTATATGTAAATGATAAGGAACCCAACATTTTACTTGGTGGTTCTTAAGGCATTTGTGGTACCCGAATATGATTACATTTTTTTGTAGACCTTAAGGCGCTATCTCAACTATCAATTCCGGGCAGTACTTAAAATGGCAGATTAGAGTTAAATTTAGCTTTTTCCAAATCAATTACTTTCTCTTACTCCTAAGAGGAAGTATTGTAATCGTGTCAAATTTTCGATATCGAGTTTTCATCGGAAATATCCGTTTTGAGGTCCCCTGAGTCCAAAAAAGTGGTTTTAATGGTCTGTGTGTGTGTGTGTGTGTGTGTGTGTGTGTGTGTGTGTCTGTGTGGTGTGGATGGGTGTGTGTATGTGAACAGCATAGCTCAAAAACGAAAAACTGTAGAAAGTTAAAACCGATGTTACGTTTACGTATCACCATGGGATCCGACGGTATCAAATGGGATTTTCGTGTCAAAATTCTTCAACCGGAAGTACCACTTTACTAGTTGTTTTTTTTACGTTTTTGTGATTTTGTCAAAAATGGATACGACGATTTTCTTGAAACTTCTAATATAAACTAAACATGCAAAGATCTACATCTTTTATTTAAACATTTCTCTGGGAAAATTCATTTAAGGGCACTTTTAGGGGAGGGCTGGGATTACAGCTTCCTCTAAAGTGGTATCATAGTTTATCATACAATTCTATCATCCATACAAAATTAATTAGAAACAAATAAATGGCCATAATTCCAAGTTTTAAGAAAATTAGTAAGCCGGAAGTGCGCTTTTATTGACCTGCTTTTTCATTAAAAAGTAATGCCTATTTTTTCAGGCGGTCTTAACGTCCAACTACCAAATTAGGTGTCGTGGACGGGGGCGGAAGCACCTTCTTTACTGTTAACATTTTTGATACCAATATAAAATTTAGCAGTTATACGCAGGACTCGAACTGGGGTTCTCCCACTTACAAGTCCATACTCATAACCACCCATATTCGGTATATTTGGTTATATTATCATTTCGTTATATTTGGTGCACAAACTAAAATTTGTGAATTATAATTTTGAGAACAGGAGTAAGAGAAAGTTGTGTGAGTGCTTCACACCAGATTTTTTTTTGTAACCATTTTCCAGATTATTGCGAGAAGTTAAAAGTTTAAGCTTACTGCGACTTTTTGTTTTCTAGGTATTCTGTCCATACACACATACATCGAGTTTTCTAAAAAAACACTTTTTTGGGACTCAGGGGATCTCGAGAACGTGTATTTCCATCTGGCACAATCGCAATACTTCCTCTTACTAATATTACGAAAAAGTAATTAAAGAATTTATTGTTTATATATTTTTATATGTCACAGTAGTAAGAGAAAGTAAAAGTAATATATTTATTTTACTTTAAATATATAATTTTCAACAGATTTTAATAGAAAATAATTCATGAATACAACTCTAAACGTAAAGTCTAAAAGTGGTGACTTGTCGGGAAAAATACTTAAACGTACACTTTGTTCATGTTAAACTTGCAGATTAAAGAAACAAAAGCTCTTTTAAACAGGCTTAACAGAAAAAAAAAACAGCTGAATAATGTTTATATTTAAAAACAGCTATTGACAGGTTTGAAAACAAAAAGGTTTTATATTTTTCTCTTAACAATATTTTCATGTTGTATTTTTCAATTTTACTTGCAAAGTATGCAAACAACCTGTCTTTGCATGTTACAACGCAGACAGACAAAGATAATAGCAATTGTTTAAAAAAATCAAGTTTGTTTAAACAAAGTATATCTGCTTTTTTTCCACTTTGGGAGGCGATGAATGTTTATAAAAAGTAGGCTTCGTTCAATTTTCTGTAAATCTGACTTTCATTCATACCATCGATTTCGATAACCCTTCCATTTTAACCACTTACCCCAACCATTCAAAACGTCTTCTATCCGAATCCTTACAAATTCACCTTCATCCGAATTCTATCAATTTTAAAAGAGACAAAGAAATCATAATGCCAACTTACAACAACATTTTTTTAACCCCAAGAAAAGATACTCGTCAGTAATTTGTTCTTCCAAATTTTAAATTGCCGCGCCTCACTACAAACATTTTTCTTATCCCTCCCACCCTTTAACAGTTTTTTAAATTTTAAAATATACTCTCTCTTCACTTCAGTCTCAACGTTCACTCCTCTCCTATCCTAAAGGTATCTTTATCAGTCTTATTTTCTCTTATTGTTAATATCATTTTATTTAATTTACTGTCACTTCTGTTTTATAATTTCTTCTGGTAATGTTTTTTTAATTTAAATTTTTCTTTCTTTTTTTTTTTGTTATAAATCTATGAACTTTTTTTTTCATAACTATTATAATTGTAAAATAATGTATTTTCTCCAAATTTTACAGAGCTCCTGAAGAAGGGCACCAATGTACCCGAAACGTAGAGCAACAAATACATTTTTTTTCTTTAAAAACTCCTCTGGCCATTGCCGTACAAACAACTCATTTTTACTTCCTCTGTTACTATTAAGAAGGTTCAGATCGTGTTTTCGAATTTAAGTTTTTATCAGATAAACATGTTTGCAAGATTCCTGTATACCATGTTTTTGGCGCATGGTCTGTATCTGCTCTGTGTAAGAGGTTGGGAAAATTTCAAAAAAGAAAAGTCACAGAATGCTCATACCTTGATTTCCATTTTCAGGTAGGTCCCACCATCGCTTCCGAATTTTTGGATCAACCAAAAGTGCGAATATATTTTCTTTTTAGTTTTTCGCGAATCACTCGGAAACAGCACCAACGATTTTGTCCAAACATCGCATACGAAGTATGACATAAGTCAGCCTCTTTATTTGAAACAGTTTTTCCAAGACTTTTCACAAGTCAAATATGCCAGTTTTCGTTTTATTTGTTGCAGCTGAGAGAAAACGGAATTCTAACTGAGAAAATGTCCGCACAATATTTCTCTGCTTATTCGGCACCACCATGTCAAGAAAAAAGTAAAGAAAGACAGGAGAACAACGAATGTGTTTTCGACGAAGTACATACATTCTATCGATCAGATGGCAATATACGGTGTTAAATTATAATGGCATTTCCATGAATGTCGAATAAAGCCCCATAATTAACCCAACCAATAGATAGAAGACAAATGTCGAACAGAACGTAAAGATGCAGCAGGGGAAAAAACGATATACGGTAGGTTACTATGGGTAATAAACTATCAAGTAAATCTCCTCCAAAAAACGTAGTTTAAGCCACACATCCCCACTTGTTGGATGTTTCCATTTTTAAAGGGAACAATATGCTTTTTAAAGACCGAAACATGTGTTTTCCCATTCAGTTACCAACACCCCTCTTAACCTAGTTAGGTCCTAATAAAAACATATTTAAAACCAATCTATCAAACCAAATTTGCTCTGTGTTAATCTATATTAATCACTCGTGTTTTGACAAAAACATTTTGATGATGGGCGAATGTCCGAAACTGGCGATGACCACAAAAAGAAGCAGGCTATCATGGAAAATATCTATGATACGTAGGTGTATCGATTTCTTCAAGAGAGATACAAAAATGTGTTTGGGATTAGACAATTTCAAGTAGGTGGTTTGTGGTTTGGATTGAGAAGAACGATTCCTAAGAGTACTCGAAAATTCTTTGATGTTATAGATATAGATCATATGCATTTGACTATCTTTGCAGAGCCAATAATTATCGACTCTGTGGATTATTAGACATCAGCATCTCTATGGGTGATAAGCAGTATTATAGTTCCCGTATTAATAATGAAATTAACAGTACTTTTGATATTGCTTTATTGTTAATTATATAGTTGTTTACCTTATACCTAGTACTATTGGATTGTTTTTATTTCATCATTTTGTAAATATTTTATAGATAGACAGAAAGATAAATATGTTAGTTTATGCAGAAAGAAATACGTTTACATTGAAATTTATTAATTTAAATATAAATAATTCATAATTTTTCGAATATTGTCGAAGTTTTGGGTCAGGAATTAATAAAAAACAATCTTCTTAGTTATCCCCGAAACGTTTAGGGAAAACTTAAGAATGCTTTTTTTTAAATTCCTGACACAAAACCTTGGCAATTTTCAAAAAATTATATAAATGAAAAAGTCGAACAAAAATTCTTAAGTTTATAAATGATACAATTTATTTGTAATTTAAAACTGAAAAGTGTGGGCAAGAGGACTTCTAATACTTTTCTCTGCTTAAAATAAGCAAATCGGCTTGTTTATGTAAGTGTTTATTTACCTTATCTCTCACAGGTAATGAAACCATTAAATTCCCATGAAATGATTCAAGATCAGCTTCGCATAACCTCCAAAAAATCAATTCCCCCTCCAAATATTTCAGACAAAATTGATATGTTTTTATGGCTTAGAAAGTATCCCAAATTGAAAATCTTAAGCACCATTTTCAGAAAAAAAAAAATTGCAAAAACAGAAAAACCTATTGTATTAATTCGGTGAACCGATTTTCTACAAAATTTGCTACTTATGGTATTTTGAAATAGCAATCAGAGAGAAACATTACTCTTTTTTCCAGAAAGAACCCTACAAAAAAATTAATTTTCCTAATAAAAAGGGTTTTCAACTGAAAATGATGGCCTATAGGCTAAGTTTAAAAAAAAAAAAAATCGTTGAATCCTTTTTTTAAGAAAATCATGAAAAGTTGAGATAAAAACATCCAATAGAGCAGTTTACCTCAAAACTTGTATTTTCGTGAAAACTCAATTTCACCCAATAACCATAATTTTTCTTCAAAGTTTTATAAACTTATTCTTTCCTGATCAATTTCCCGAAACTAGTATCAAGATCATGGAAAGGATAAGTTTGTAAATCTTTAAAGGATTATACTGGTTGAATTTATTCCAAACGTTTTTTAAAATCCTCTTCTTCTTTTTACATATATTGGTAAATGAAAATCAATAGTCTGTTCATACAAATCAAATAAAGTAAAAGTATATTATAAATAAATTATTGTTACATAACTATAGGGAGAGTGAAAATATAATGAAATAATAATGGTAAACACAATAAATAAAGTACATATTTAAATAAAAATATAACAGTTAAGTAGTTGTAAGTGGATAAAACAGTCTAGATATTCAATATAACGTGTTTGCTCTGTCTAGACATAGCTAAGTGTTGTTATCAATAAAAAAGGCACGAACGGACGATGCTAATTTCTTTTGATTTATTTAATACCTATTATACTAGAATGCATTCTACAGACAGTAACTCTTATGTGTCTATGGCACATCCATACACATATGTGTCAGTCACACTGTGTACATGTGGTCTTGTCTCTTGGTTTATTTCTTTTTGTTTTGTGCCCCTTTTTTAATTTTTTATCCTCTTTGGAACATGTTCCTTTTTTCTTTTTTTTTTTACTAATTTAAATCATTATTTTGATAACTATTTTAATATTTCTGTTGTCTTGCTTAGGATTTTATTACGAATTACCATCCATGATTGTAGAAACTAAGTTAGTTTGTTCTATGAGAAAAGAACTTTTAGGGATGAGAGACTCTCCAAATAGCCGGTATTGCACACCCTATCAAGGAGTATACTGTCTATTTGAAAGAACATCTAAATACCCAACGAATGTGTTGTGGGATAGTAAAGAATGATGCGATTGTTCTACGTGAAGTGGTTTCATTAAAGGAAAACAAAAATTGTATTTATTTAGACTGAAAAATTTTTGATGACACTGCAAAACATAGTTGTTTTTTTTGGCGGGTTATTCTTTAACAGCAAGGCTACAAAAGCATGATCGGCATTCTGAAGCATTTTTTTTTTTGTTACTCTCTTTAGTATAAATCCATGTTTTCTAATTAGAAAATCTTCATAGCCATGGGCTCAATCAAACCTATGAAAGTTTCTTCGATAGATGCTGAGAAGTTAAAGATTGACGTAACAGCTAATGCTTTAACACCTTAGCAAAAATGTTTTATTTTGTCGTCATTAAGTTTAATTAGAGGTGGACCAGAAACAAGACGACATTGCTGTAAACATAATATTCTCTCTTTAATCTTCTGAAAATATTATATATCAAGAAATGAGAGGTCAAAATTCTTTGTGCAATACATCCTCAACTAAAATAATAAGAATAATAAGATTGGATAAACTTTGAATATCAAACGAATGGATTCAATATCATAAACGAATCGGGGCTTCTAGGACTAAAAATTAGAAGAATATCCGAAGGGACAAAACCTATAAGCGTGATGACTGACCTCTTTATTCGGAAATAATATTTGTACTAAATCCATACCCATGAAAGTTTGTAAATAGCGGATAAGATCAAAGAAAGAAATGAGTGGGTATGATTTTTGGCCAGTACACGGAATTTGTGAACACAGAAACCCCTGTAGTTGGAGCAAGAGAGAAGACTGAACAATAGATGGAGGATATGGCGGTATTTTGAAAGGGATGTTCCATGAAAGAGTTATATCATTTTATAGTAATTTGTAATTTCAATTTATGGGTAGAATCGTCAGTTTCTCTTTTCCTTTAACAGATTAGGGACAATAAGAAAGGGTGGAGTATGGGTTTAATATAGAAATGTTTTATTTAAGGCACCTAGAATAAGAAATTTCCGGGGATTATAAATTATTTTTTTTAAATTCACAAAAAAGAATCCCACTTAACATTCATCGTAAGGATAATTAGTCTAATATTACTGAACATTTTTGATAAATTATATATATAAAGTGCAATATACTTATAAATGTGAGAAATAAAAATAAAAGTTAATAAAAAAAATAATTAAAAAAAACTAAATTCGTTTTTTTTTTTGTAAGGAATATTGAACAAAAAAATAAAACGGGTTTCATGAATATTATATATATTTTATGTAAATGCAAATTTTACATTAAAGTGAATAAATTTTCATTTTTCTTTTAAGAATACATTTTATATTATATCTACTTATATAACTGAAAAAGTTTAATTATGGAGAAATAAATTATTACTATATAAGGAAAAATTTTTTATTGCAAAATATTGGTCACTTACTTTTTAATTATGTCCATGGAATAGGATTTTTAATGGAGGACTATAAGTTAAACTCTTCAATAATTTAAGAACTGCAAGACCAGTATTGATTTTGGGGTTTTTAAAAAATTGCCCAAATTGTTCAAAGTGAATTTGAATAATTATTGCAATTCTTTAGAAAATAGACAATCCAAAGTATCTGAATTTATTCCGCGATTATTGTTGAATAAAACGCTATATTAAAAGTGGATCTGCATATCTTTCTGAATTGATGCATGTTTTTTATTTACCTAAATTATTTGGGTACTTTGATTAATCTTGAGCCAAGATTTCATCATAAAATGTTTATTCTATATGGGCTTTTCAGTCAATAATTGCCTTTAATATTTATTGAATGAATAATTTATAGAAAACGAAATACTCAGAATTCTATGTATATATTTACAGGAGGTGATCTTCTGAACGACGTATACGGCCAGCGATAGACTTTAAGCAGTGCAAATGAAAGGAGTTCTGGAAACAGCAGCAAGGAAGTAGCTAGAGATCAAGGAAGGAAAAGATGAACACGATGGAAAATACCGCTCATACAAATGAATATCAACAGGCTACCGTTATATATCAAGGGTTGAAAGTTAAATTAGAAAGTAAGTGATTTGTAAGAAAAAAAATATATTAAACAAAACAGTTACATATTCATTACATTTTAATTTTTTTTTTTTGGAGCTATGAAACAAAATGAATTTAAATATTCAAGTGTAGATGCAATAGTCAGAGAAGTTGTGTATTTTCTTCTTTAACTTTAATTCAGCCCATTTTGTATCAAACCAACACACAGATTTACAATTACCATTTTGTAGATACAGTAATAATAGTTAAGAGAACGATATCAACACTTTATTACTAACTTAGAGTCAACGATAAAACACTCATTCCATATCTAATACTAATTTCACAATATATCCTACCAGTAATCCTGTTTAGAAGGATTAGTCCGAAGAAATCCTTTCGCATACCAAGCTAGCTTTTAGGTTATAGTGTAGAAATCATTAAACAAATGCACAAATAGCATCAGTGTTACCATGCAAAATATAAATTAAGATTTGAAAAAACAATGTTTCTATTAAACATTGTTAAGTGAAAGCATTAATGTCTCTTGTGCTACATATGAAAATTTTTCTCATCTGGACACCTCATAACATTAAGTTGGCTAACATTAGATCAATATTTTGAACAGTTCATTGAACCATTTATTGTTGTTATTATTGTTAAGCACAAGGAAAAAACACTAATTCTCAATATGAATTGATAAACAAAAATCATTAATGAGTTTAGATGAAATAATGAAGTTACAAATAAATATTACATGAAATCAAATTTCAAAAAAAAAATTAGTCGTCCACTAAGTGGCAAGTTTGTGAAAGTAGTTCGGAGGACGTTATTGGTTTCTAGAAATCTGTTAATAATATTTTTACTAAATATTTAAATTGTGGTCTGCTTGAATAAATAAAGAGGATTTGAAAGATTTTAATACCTGCAGGAAAGTAGTGATATCTCTCCTTTATCTTTCATTCACATTATTTTGTGATGAAAAATAATTAGTATTTATGATTCTAGTAAATAATTAGGTTAACAAAAATCACTTTTAGTGTAATTTTTGTTTAAAAAATATGTTATTATTTTTCTTCTTTTTTTTAAAGAAAAATTTCTTTGTTGTAAAATGTTTGATGATAAAAAATTTACCGACTTAGCAAGTGCATTAAAGCCCTTAAAAATGTGGAACCTAAGTGTAGTATTATAATTTATAGGTGCCTTCTCCATTAGACAGTGAAGGTATCACTAATGGAAAAAGCCTTTGAACTTTTAAATTTTAACCATATGCATTTTAGAATACTTCTACTGGTACTTTATACTTTTACAATGTATTATAATGAAAAACTAAAAATTTAACTTCTTTAAAAAAAAAAGAAATAGGTGTATATATATATATTGTTTCCCTTCAGAGGAAGCGACTAACAGAAACGAGTGGAGAGAAAACTTGAAACATGTTTGAGGAAATCCTCAATAATAGTGAGGAGGAAAGTACTTATTAAAATAAAAAATTCTGATCTGCTTTGAAAAAGATTGTTCCATTTTAATAGATTTCAGTTTCATATTAAGTTTCAGTTTCAACTCTTAAAAAAAATATATTTGTAAACCCAGTTTTATTTTTTTTTGTCTTCGTTGCCAAGTTCACTAAGCTCCTTACTTTTTTTTCACGAAGCTAGGTCAACAACATTAAAACCTTCAAGTAAATCGAACCTGAGTTTCCGCACCAAAGTCAAGTGTTCACTAGCTACTAAACTAACGCCAATTGGCAATATAATTAGTGAATTTTAATATTATATAGAATGTAAAACCGTAAATTCTACTTGAAGTATGTCACAGCCCCCCTTAGAGCTCCCAAAAATTAATTTTGAAAATTACATAGTATTTAAAAGGTTAAATCATTAGGGAGCCGTTCTCTACAAAATCTCGAAAACTGGAAAAACCTTCAGAAAAGAAACATACCCATTTTATATATTATGTATAAAACATGAACCATTGCTAAAAGCATTTTTTCGTTGAGTTATACTTTTTCATAAAATTTTTCCCCTGAAATAGCAGTTAAAACTACTAACGGCAGTAAAAATACTTCTCCTAAGAACAAGTAAACAATAAACTAGAAACGGCTTTCTCTTGTTGTAATTTTTTACTTCTTTGGTGACAATTTTTTTCTACTTGAAATTTTTACCACGTATTTAATATTTTTAAAAATTACTTGGAAGATACGACTGATACAATATACTGAAATTGTGTTTTGTATGTACTAAAAATTTAAGAAAATTATAGATACCGTTTCCAGAAATATTAAAACTAAAAAAAAAAAAAAATCTAGCATGAACCCCTCACCACAACTTGTCTCTTGCTCCACTAATACAATTTAATGTAACAAATTTTCTTTGAAAATTGCAATGTACTTTAAAAAAAAAAAAAAAAAAAAAAAAAATAAAAAAAAAAAAAAAAAAAAAAAAAAAAAAAAAAAAAAAAAGGTGGTAGGGCGTTATAACCTTAAAGTGGTATAACCTGCGCGAACAAAGCCTATGCAGTTTAAATTGAAACCTAAACTGATTTATTATCCCCCCCCAAATCCTCTAAAATAATTTTTTCATAAAAATATTTCAAATAAAAGAGATATGTATACATCAAACTTCCGGTTTTTGAATTTTGATGTACACTTTCGTGTCAGATGCGATGTTACTAAACAGAATACCAAGATTAGATATTTTGTTCACACACTCACATACTATTCGCAAAAAAAACTTTTTTCGTTCTCAGGGCGCTTCAAACATGTATTGCCCGGTGAAAATTCAATTTCGAAATTTGATTCGATCACATTACTTCCTCTAACCAGGAATGAGAGAAAATAAAAATTTTACTCGCGGAATAGTCTGTATGGTTTATTTATGTTGTTGTGGTCTGCAGAGCTGGAAAGCATCAGAGACATTTTCCGTGGTAGTCTGCTTCATTTTGTGGTCATCGACCGGTTTCGGGCGTTCGTCCATCTTTAGGATGTGTTTGTCAGACAGTATGACAGCACAGACTTGCACAGAGCAAATTCAGTTTTACACACTTACTGGTGTTTTTAACTAAAATTAGAGTTAGAGTTAAAAACACCAGTCAGTGTGTAAAACTGAATTTTCTTTGTACAAGTCTGTGTTGTCACACTGTCTGAACAACGCATCCTCAAGATGGGCGAACGCCCGAAACCGGTCGATGACCACAAAATGAAGCAGGCTACCACGGAAAATGTCTCTGATGTTTATTTATGTGTATGAAAAAAAAAAATATCTCAAGAAGAAAAATTCGCAAAAAGTTTAAACTTAATATTCCATTTTGATTAATATTGACGACTGCATCTGACACGCAGATTTTGATCCAAATTCTCGTCAACTGGATGTGCGATTTTATTGAATAATTATTTCATTTTTTTTTCGCGGTTTTCTTGAAAACGGCGCTAACGATTTTCTTTAAAAATTCACATACTATTTGTAAACATAAATATTTATAACTTTTAAACATAAAATAATGATAACATAAACATTTATATACAATAACATAAATATTTATAACTTTTCTTCTCGCAGGTTCCGAGGCCTCGGAATGCTACGCTGCCAGTGGGAGGCTCCTCTCCAAACTGGTCCATAGCATAGAAGTTGGCAACAGTTCCCGACTCCGTCTTCCAAGCATGTTTTGATTATAAAGCAGAGGCGACCGAATGTGCAAAACGCCTGAATATAGACTTGCTGGAGCAAGCCGATTGGCCTAATATTAAGAAAATTCCGCAATCTCTACGAGAGGATCCGTTTGAAAAATGGAGTAATTGTAAGTGGCAAGGGATTGTTATCCACCATTTTAAAGATACCCCTAAGGCCAATAAATCTATGCTTAATGTTGTGACAAGGCACTTCTCTCTAGTTCTGAATGGACTAATGCCCTTAAATTGAACATTAATTATGACTGCGTGGTGTACCTGGAGTTGGAGGCCAAGTTACAGGAGATATTGGGCCCCTCTGCCGCAAATATGGCAGGGAGAACGTGCTGGGTAGTTGCCCTAACAATATGCTCCTTGTTACGCGCCGCCATCACAACATTAAGCACAGAATAATGGAGCTAATGTCAGAAAAAGGCTATAAGTGCCTTGAGGAGGTTTACGCAATTGATGAAGAGGACTCCACAAGGTATGGCGACATCATTGCCTTTCACATGAATAGTAAAGTAGCCTGGCTCTTAGATCCTACCATTCGATATGAAAGTAATGATATGGACCAGGCTGATAAAGTACACCGGGAGAAAGAAAATATTTATAAGAAATGTATTGGTTTCTATAAAGAAAAGTTTCTCGAGGAGTACAGTGACAGGGAATTCCATATATGTGGTCTATTTTGGGTCAAGAGGTACGATTCCTACTCTTACCCGTAAGTTCTTTGACGAGGTTGGGATAGATCTGTCACATCTGACTACTCTGGCAGAATCTATACCAGTGGATTCTCTAGGGATTTTAAACTCTCACATCTATGGACGGTAGCCTTTGGCTAGAATTATTATAACTTAACGATTCATGTAGCATTTGAGGATAATTTTTTGAATTTATATGACCACTGATAGTTTTGAAAGTATTTTATTTTGTCAGTTAATGTTATGTCCTTCGCAGACTGATCAGAACGCTGTGTGTTCGCATCGCAATATAGTTGTGCAGCCCCACTTTTGGTTATAAAGTGTTGTTTGTTTGTTTGTTTGAATCAATTTTTCCCGGGAAAATTGATTTTAGAAGATTCTAGAGAATCTGTGGTGTTGGATAGCAAGTGAATATTCGGGCTATAGATGAAGGCACTGTCCTCTGGACTATGTATTACCAATATATTATTTCTTGTTAAGTATCAAATCCCTATGAAGTATAGGAGAGTATAAATACCAAGTATAAAGAAATAACCGGAAGTACAAATTGTCAAAATGGGGTTTCAGTTTTTCAAGTTTTCTCAAAACAGCTATTAAGATCTTTCTAAATAACATACGATACTATTATCTGGCACAACAACTTATTTTAAAAATAGTAATATTAAAAACATATAGTAAAATATAGTAAAAATTTTAACTTTCCAATTTTTCGAATTAGAGCTGTGTGTATTACAATAAGAGAAACTCATGTGAATATATCACGCCAAATTTGTTTTTTTTTTTCGTTTCAGTTATAACAACAAACACATCGAAATATCAAAATGATGCAAAATTATAAAGAGAGTCCCAAGCCTGTCCAATAATCATAGCAGAAATTAATTGCACCCCTTTCACCTTTAGTAGTATTTTTTTTCTTTTTTTAATAATAGAATGATAAGCGTATCGTGTTGTAGAGATGTTTACTATATCAAGATAGCTTTTGATTTATTTCTACAGCCATCTTTATCTTTTTACCTTTACACATAACTCCTTTATTTCTATCATTTCTCCTTCTATTTCCATGTCCGTTCTTTTTTCTTTCTATGTCTGTTTCCCTACATTCTACTTTTTATTTTATTATCTTATTCTGTCTAAAATAAGGCAAGGAGAAAGAAAATTAACTTGGCTTTATTTTCCCTTTCGTTCTCTTTCATTTATATTTATAATCTTTTATTGAGCATCTGGGATGTTCCTGACCGGTTTCGGATCTTCATCCATCGTCAGAGTTAAGTTAGTTATCAAGTTCATATAGAGAGTTGACTTCAAATGAATGTTTTTGTTAAGCGGCCCCTACACGGTCAATAATATTGTCAATATTGGTATTGACAATATAACCATCAATACTCGTGTTAACTGGTCTCAATACTTCATTAGCTTACACGATCAATATTATTGTCAATAACTTTCCTCAGTACTTACTACTTCTGCCACTAGGAGAGTGAATCTACGTGGTTTTACTCGGTTTTTAGCTGTTTTTTTCCCTTCCAAAAAATGAATAATCCTACAAAAGTTTGCGTAGCTATTATTTTGGCGTTTGGCACTACTCGCCAAGTGAAAAGCAAACACTGGATGAAAGAATGCTTGAAGAAGAGAGAGATGAATATTCTCATTTAGTACTTTTGAAGG